>JAPDEL010000163.1:0-35906 GCA_027569095.1 Aspergillus conjunctus
GAGTTGTAAGAAGGAAAGGTTCAGACGACTGGTAAATAATACAAGGAGTCGGGTGATGGGCTAGTGGCTTATGTAATCAAACACGCGTCACCTGAGCTAACCGAGGCGCCGCCCGACCTACGTACACGTCCTGCAGATAGGCTCCACATACCTCGTTACATTTTCGGCAGAGACATCCCATCAAAATGTTTGCTGGTGAGTTTTCGCGTCACCTCGAGAACAGCCCTGGAATCCCCCCACGGCAAAGCGTGTCGTTCGAATTCAGTCCTGATTCCGGAGTACAGGAAGTACACAGTACGTAGAATGATAAAATTAGTCAGGAGGGAAGCTAGTCCTAGTCCAAGCAGTGGCTTCACTCTAAGCGCGCGATCGGCTGGGTCATGGATCTCTCTTTGGTGGATTTCGGGGTCGGCAAGGAAATTAACTGCAAAAGCTTGGCCGGGTCGATTGGCCCTGGCGACGACCGGGGTGTTCTGCTAGCCTCTGCTCTGCATTTTCCGAGTTGGTCAAGTGTCGGAGGTTTACCCTTTCCTTGAGATCGAGCCGCCGTCCTCAGGACTCTGGATCTTCAGGAATATTTTAATCATACTTAGGCTAGGTAGGTAATGGATGATCGAGGTCGAGGTCAGGTCAGGTTGAGTCACCTGGGATACCCGACGCGGTTACCCGGGCTGCTGACAGACTCAGCATTACTGCCCAGACCAGACCAGGCAGACTGGACTTGGATCAAGAAAGGAGAGGAATGAGAATGCCACGTCCATAACGGGCCGGCAATCCAGTTCGCGGCATATTTTCTCCCGCTCGGAGAGATAGATCGATGTCTCTTCGCGGCGTGTTTCGGCGAGGATAGGAGTAGTATCGTGCAAGAAACCTCAAGTAACAGTGAGTGAGTGAGTGAGTGAGTGAGTGGGCTGGGCTGGGTTGATGAATTCCAGCTCGGGGTAATCTCATTCGCCCAGAAAACTAATCATAATTATTGATCGGATCGACGGCTGAGGCGTCCATCGAGGAACTTGGTTTATTACCTAGGTGTTGGCAGAGGAATCTGGCCACGCCGAGACAGCGCTCCGGAGTATGTTGATCCCATTCGTGTTGACTCCTGAGAAGTCCCATACCTAGTATTATATAGTCGATTCCTCCTGGATCCGGCCAAGTTCTTCGTTTCCCTCTCTCTCTCTCTCCTTCTCTTCTCTTGGCCAGGATCTGTGTATCCCTCCGCACACTCTCTTACATTGGAGATTGCTCTCTGTCCATCTTCAAGTCCACACACACACTCTCTCTTATCTCTTCCATTCGTTCGAGGTACGCACCCCGAGACTTAACTCGGGAGGGACTTTAATCTACGGTGCCGTAGCGAGAGCATCCCACCCACTCAATTGCTCCTTGCACGGGGAATTGTTCGTCACAAGAGCCGGCCTGGTCAAGCGCTGGGACCCAATCACTCGCGCGGACCATCGCTCTAGTTTCTGGTGGTTTGTTTCATCCCTGAACCAGCCGTTTCAACCCTTGGCAGCCGCTCGCTGTTGTGGGCTGTGATTGGTGCATTGCGGCAAGGGCGGTCTCTCTGATTGGCCCGAGTGCTGGGGACCCGGTCATTTCTCCTGGTCGTACGCGGTAATTTCAGTCTTCAGGCTGTACTCATACATCAGGCACAACAACTGGATCGCAAGATACTTCGCTCGATCCCACTGTGCTTCTCCAAGCGCCACGAGATCCTCCTCTCTTTCCTCTCTTCTTTTGCTTTTTTCTCTTTTCTCCTTCTTGTCAATCCTTTGTGCGTCTGTGGTCGTGTCTGTCTTTGTGTGTTGCGTTCATTCTTTGATTCATTCATTCATTGTTGATTCCTTGTTCTATACATTCTTGCTGACAACCCTATTGTTCTCCTCCCCCATTGTGTGCTTGATTGACTTTCCTTTGGGGTCATTTGCGCGGTCTTCTTCTACTTCTCCTGACCTTGTCGTGTGACGGAGTATTTGTCTTCCTGCTTCACCCTCAAGTCGTCCCAGGAGATCACCCGATCCCCTCTCTTTGGCGGTAGAGCTGGTATATTACTGCCCGTCGACTCACTGCTCATTCATTTGATTTCGCTGCTGGCTCAGTGAGATCCCCCAAGCCCTCTTGATGATGGCGCCTCAAAAGTTACTCATGATGCTCGTCACGCACATCCTCCTGCTCGTGGGCTTGGTCACCGCGAGTCCGATCGTACCCTCGGCCGAAACAGGTGTGGCAGAGGTGGTGAATGGCGCGGTCGATATCCTATCCTCAGGATACTGGGTTGGGAGTATCGCGCGCAAAGGAGCCGTGGCGTTCGGCAACAACTCTGACTATCAAGTATATCGCAACGTAAAGGACTTTGGTGCTAAGGGTACGTATCTCTCTTCTCTCGACAGCATGTAATTGGGGGGGGGCTAACGATCGCAGGTGACGGTACCACGGATGATACCGTTGCGATCAATCAGGCCATCTCGTCGGGCCAGCGCTGTGGGCTGGGCTGTGACTCGTCGACTACCACCCCGGCGATTGTCTATTTCCCACCCGGCACCTATGTGGTCTCGAAACCCATCATCCAGTATTACTACACCCAGATGATTGGGGATGCGATCAACCTCCCCGTGATCAAGGCTGCTGCTGGGTTTACCGGTATGGCGGTGATCGACGCGGACCCCTACACCGATACAGGCGACAATTGGTACACCAACCAGAACAACTTCTTCCGGGCCATTCGCAACTTCGTCATCGATCTGACCGCCATGCCCCAGTCTGCGGGAGCCGGCATTCACTGGCAAGTGGGCCAGGCCACGAGCTTGCAGAATATCCGCTTCGAGATGATCAAGGGCGGCGGCGACGCCAACAAGCAGCAGGGTATCTTCATGGACAACGGCTCCGGCGGCTTCATGACCGACCTGACCTTCAACGGCGGGAACTACGGCATGTTCCTGGGCAACCAGCAGTTCACCACCCGGAACCTGACCTTCAACGACTGCAACACGGCCATCTTCATGAACTGGAACTGGGTATGGACGTTCAAGTCCGTCAGTGTCAACAACTGCGGAGTCGGCCTGAACATGTCCAACTCGCCGTCGAACCAGACTGTGGGATCCGTGCTTATCCTCGACAGCCAGTTCACCAATACCCCGACCGGAGTCGTCACCGCGTGGACCACGAACAGCATCCCCATCGGCGGCGGGACCTTGATCCTCGACAATGTCGACTTTTCGGGTTCCACCGTGGCCGTCGCCGGGGTCAATGGCGGCACGATCCTGCCCGGCGGCTCGGTGGTGTCCAACTGGGTGCAGGGCAATGCCTACCGTCCTTCGGGAACGAACCAGAAGCGCGCAGCCTCGCCCACCGTGGAAATCGTCATCGAAACGATCGTCGAAACCGTCTATGACTGCGGCGAGGCGGCGACCGAGACGGAACTGCCCGTGGCTCTCCCGACCAGCACCCAGTCGCGCACTGCAGAGACCGAGTCTGCCGGCCAGATTCTTCCTCTGCCCTCGGTCACCATCAAGTTTCCCAATCTCGGCTCGCTCTCCCTCCCCGGGTTTGACCAACCTTCGACGAGTGAGTCGGCGGGCGAGACGGCCACCCAGACCGGGCCCGGGGAGACCTCGACCGTGCCTTCGATCGAGTCCACCCTCTCGGCGGAACCATCGACCGAACCCTCGGCCACCACGTCAGGCAGTGCCCACGGCACCGCTCAATGCTCCGGCCGAGCGGTCACCAAGACGCGCATCCAGACCGCGCTGCCCGGCCCGGCCAAGCCCAGCGCGCTCCTCGACTCGAGCGGCAAGGTGTTCGAACGGTCCAAGCCCCTCTACGAGAGCTACGGCCCGTCGTCCTTCCTCAGCGTCAAGGCCGCCGGCGCCAAGGGCGACGGCACCACGGACGACACGGCGGCGATCCAGAAGATCCTCGACAGCGCCACGGCCGACCAGATCGTCTACTTCGACCACGGCTCCTACATCCTCACCGACACGATCCAGGTGCCCAAGAACATCAAGATCGTCGGCGAGATCTGGCCCGTGCTCATGGCGCACGGCGCCAAGTTCGCGGACGAGACGAACCCCATCCCGCTCCTCCAGGTCGGCCAGCCCGGCGACACGGGCTCCGTCGAGATCAGCGACCTCGCCATCCAGACCAAGGGCCCCGCCCCCGGCGCCATCCTCATGCAGTGGAACGTCGCCGAGGCCAGCCTGGGCGCCGCCGCCATGTGGGACGTGCACTTCCGCGTCGGCGGCTCCGCCGGCACCGACCTGCAGAGCGACCGCTGCGCCAAAGCGCCCAAGACGACCATCACCACGCCCGATCCGGCCTGCGTCGGCGCCTTCATGCTCCTGCACATCACCGCCCAGGCCACCGCCTACATGGAGAACGTCTGGTCGTGGACCGCCGACCACGAGCTCGACCTCGGCGACCACAACCAGATCAACATCTACAACGGCCGCGGCATCCTCATCGAGAGCCGCCAGGGCCCCGTCTGGCTGTACGGCACCGCCTCCGAGCACAACCAGCTGTACAACTACCAGGTCAGCAACGCCCGCAACGTCTTCATGGGGCTCATCCAGACCGAGACCCCCTATTACCAGGCCAACCCCAACGCGCTGGTCCCCTTCACCCCGCAGACGGCCTTCAACGACCCGGATTTCGCGCACTGCACGACCGACGCCTGCCGCAAGGCGTGGGGGCTGCGCGTGCTGGGCAGCTCCGACGTCTACGTGTACGGCGCGGGCCTGTACAGCTTCTTCGAGAACTACACGCAGGAGTGCATCGGCGAGGACTCGTGCCAGGAGAACATGGTCGAGGTGGACTGCTCGGACGTGCACATCTACGCGCTGAGCACGGTCGCCACCGTCAACATGATCACCTCGACGAGCGGCCAGAGTCTGGTGCCGCAGGAGGGCAATGAGAGTAATTTTTGCTCGACCATTGCGTTGTTCGAACAGACCTGACCTGACCTGACCTGACCTGACCTGACCTGACCTGACCTGACCTGACCTGCACCTTTGCTCTCATCTCCTGTCATGTCACTCACTATCACTGCCACCTGATTCGGGTGGTTGAGATTTAGGATGAGTTTTTATTTTCCGGGTACATACGGGCACTTAAGCTAGATTGACCTTATCGATATACCAATTCCTAATAGACTGTTCATGCTCAAAACTCCTACCTAACTTTTTTTACCCCTCGTAGATGGAAACTCCTGCCCAAATTCCACATCTTAACCCCACCGGCCATTACGAAACGAAGCCAAAGCCAGCCTATTAACCTTTAAACCTAAGAATGAAAGAATGAAAGAAAGAAAGAAAGAAAGAAAGAAAGAAAGAAAGAAAGAAAGAAATTAGGGATAGAGAGGTAAGTAAGGTCTTGTAGAGGGGATCGATCTTCTTCATTTTCTACTACCTAAGCTGTTATGTTAGAGATACAAAAGTTTATGGGCATATCTCCATTTTTTTTATATTCCAGCCATAGTATACACCTCTCCCTCTCTCCACTTAGGGCTACTCGCTAATCGCTAATCTGGTGAAGTGGTGAAGAGACCACACCACCCACCCTACCATAGGTACTTTAGGTATCTGTAGGACGGTGGCGGTAGAGGACAGAAATCTACCTTATATGGTATTCTAGAGGGGGTGGCGCATACCACTACCACATCTACCACATATCTACTCTCTACACGTATCAACCAGAGTATAAAAAAAAAAAAAAAAAAAGGTCAAGACAGGCTTGCATTTCTCTACCTAAAGCAAAATGTAACTGTAACTGGAACTAGAACTGGAACTGTAACGGTAAAGGTACACGTACATGGACATGGACATGTCCATCTACGCACCCCACCGCTCAAGCAGGACCTTGAGCAGGGTAGCGGTCCAGGTGAGCTGCTCTTCCGCGGTGCCGTCCTTGGGGATCGACCAGCCGGTCGGAGTTGCGGTAGCCGTGGCGGTGGCGGTGGCAGTGGCAGTGGCAGTGGTGGTCAGGGTTGTGGGCAGGGCAGTAGTTGTCGTGGTAGGCGCAGCAGTAGAAGTAGTTGCAGCAGCGGTAGTAGTAGTAGTAGCAGCAGCAGTAGTCGACGAAGAAGAAGAACCATCATCACCACCGGTACTTCCTCCTCCCACCGTAAAATCAACACAAGATTCATAGGTCTGGTCGATCGACTCGGCAAACCAATACCACTGGATCACACACTCGCCCGCCTGGCTACACACGCTCTCCAGCCCCTCGGGGATGGTGATACTGAAATTCGTCTCGTCCTGCGACACCCCCGTCGCCGTCGAGGCGTAGTCCTCCCACGAGATCAGCGGGTTGCCGATCACCGAGTTGGACGCCGTGTCGACAATCGAGACGTTGGCCACACCCGTGTGCGGCGCCCGGATGTCCACGACAAAGTCGACCGTCTGGCCCGCCGTGTACGCGACCACGTTGGCCGTGTTGTCGGCGAACTTGTACCCCTTGCAGAGCCAGACGTCGCACTTGTCGGCGTTGTAGTCGGACTGGCCCGCCGCGATCTGCAGCTCGCCCTGGATGTTGCCGTAGTTGTCGGCCTGTTGGTTGATGGCGACTTGTTGGCCGCAGGCGGCGGCCATGGCGGAGCCTGGCATGCGGGCTTGAGGGCTTGTGACGAAGCCGTGGCCGTGGGCGAGGGTGGAGATGGCTCCGAGGAGGAGAATAGTTGATTGCATCATTTTGGGTTTGGTTTGGTTTTTTTTTTTTTTTTTTTTTATTTCTTTTCCGAAGGTGTTTTTGGTAAAGTGGACGGGCGGGTCGAGTTGAAAGAAAGAAAGAAAGAAAGTAGTAGAGGTATACCAGTATACCAGATAGAATCCAAGAAATCCAAAAAAAAAGAGTGAAGCTGAAAGAACGACACGGTCACAGACCACAAGAAGAAAATGTCTGAATACAGAGAAAACAAAATAATCCAAGCAAGCCTGCTGTGCAAGATAGGAAGACAAGGAGCCACCCTCAAGTCTATATACCAGCCGGGATTTACTCCCAGGCCTACCTAGGTAGGTAGGTAGAAACGACCCATTTCGTTAGCTTCGCTTCCTTCCCAACACCTACGGAATTGCTAACGGTACAATCTACCGATTTCTATGCTTGACAGTGGGTGGATGTTGCCGAAGCGCCCTATAGTTTCACGTAGATTTAGCGTCGAACACGTTCAAGCGCGGAAATCCTGGGTGCGGATTAGCTTGGCACTCTCAAGGTTTCAGCTTCATTAACGAGGGACCATCCAACTATCCGACTGGCTCCGTAGGTTAGGCTCTGCTGAGAAGCTCTCCAGGTTGCAAATTGAACAGGAGCAGTGGGAAGAGAGCTCTCTACTCTATCTAGGCCATGAAGCTGGACCCCCACCCACTTTGGGTGTGCCTCCCCACGTTGATCCTGAGGTAATTAATATATCCTCTGACTAAGATACATAATATATAATATAAGAGGAGGGGGTCTGGAATCTGGACATGACTCTTTAGTTTCTCTTTGGCGGTTAAGGTCCTGTTAGCCTGTTGGTGATGGGACGAGGAAGGAGATTAACCGAAGGGTGTTGAGATAGTATCATCTGGACAATTCATCTGGATCAATGGTGGCTCAGAATAAAATGCAATCCTAGACATGACTCGTGAGTTCAATATCGACAAATAAAAGGGGGTTTGCCTCTCGTAAGTGTAGTGAAATGCTCTTTTTCTGTCTGACATTCAAGAGTTGGATCGTTGAGACTTTGCACGGAGAAAAATGTATTCAATTCATCTTGATCCGCAAAAAGGTATCACATCAGAAGATAAAATACAAAAATCATCGAGGAGTCCACAGCTCAACTCGCTCATAAATAGAACAATAAAAAAAAAAAAAAAAAAAAAAGGGGCCAGGGAATATATATAAAAAAAAAAAAAGGCTCCGGACTGCAGTGTAGTATCTCAAAATCTTGGCAAAACCGCGAGGGTTCAAGTCTGATGAACGGGTTGCTGGTGCCTCTCGTTCCAGCGATCTCGTTCGTCTGTGCGGCCATCACTGTCATTTTCTGCAATCGTTGGCTGACTCGGAGTAATGCTGTAGTTATCTGCGAACGGGTTCTGCACCTGGAATTCCTCCGAGCGATATTCATATCGGTTGCCCGTTCCGCTGCCGCTGACCGAGGAAACATCCGAGCGGTAGGTTCTTGACGTCGCCGAGCGGGTAGCAATCGGTGAGACCGGAGATGGGGGAGTCTGGGACCGTTGTGGCAGTGGAGGGGCTGGGGTTGATCCAATAGCACCGGAGAGCGAAGTGAGGTCTGCTGATGCAGGGGCCTGGGTGGTGGTGGTGGTTGCAGGCTCTACTGGGCTGGTTTGTTCTGCCTGCTGCTGCTGTTGTTGCCGATCGAGTCCATGGGCCTTCCGGGCCTGGAGCATGGCGCGTGAATGCTTGGAGAGCGCCACGGACAATTCGTCATTCACCTCGATGAGGGTCAGCAGGGTATCCTCGTCCGGAGGGGGGTTGGTCGCATTAATGTAGTTCTGTATGGCGCGAGAGGCTCTGCGACACCGACCGGAGAACTCCGGGATAAGATCGTTGGAGAGCATCTCGGCCGGCGGCGTCGACTGGACGAACTGCATGAGAAGCTTGGCGGTCATCTTGGCTTCGGAGATACGACCCGCGAGCTCGTCAGGGCTCGGCAGGCTGTCGGAAGGGATGGAGTGCGCAAAATGGTTTGAACCTTGCTGTGCGCGTGAGTTTGACCGGGATACCGTCCATGAGCTCTATACCAAGTCCACCCATCATCAGTACGCCGGGACAACGGAAAAAGGGGGGGGGGAAATAAACGGGACATACACTGCGACTGAGTTTCTGGGCCTTGGTCTTCTCCTTCTTCCACATTTGTAAGAGCAGCGCGAGATCTTCATCCCAGGCTCGTTGGATCTCCAGGGAATCCAGAGTCTCCCGGAGAAAGCGCTGAACGTTCATGTCCCGTCCCTCCCGCAGGAGCTCCTTGACCGTCGACACGAACTTGGCATCTAAGTTGCGGGAGAAGGTATGGCCCGGGTTGTCGATGAGGATGCGAACCAGCATGATCGCATTGTACTGGATATTCCCGCCGGTCGAGGACGGGTTGGATAGCAGCTTGCGAAGGAGATGGGCGGCTTCGCGCGCCGCGGTGGCACTGGATTCGGCGCTCTCTACGATGCTCGGCAGATGGACATATTCGGTACCTTGCTGTAACACCGAACACAGTCAGTTCATGATCACCTGGTAGTACCTCGAACGTGTCGCGGAAGACAAGGGGGGGGGGGGGCGCGGAACGTACCAGCTGGTTGGGGCCATTTCCCTCGCTGCAAAAGGCATTCTGTAAACACAAGAGGTCAGCATTTCCGGTTTCCCCGCACCAGGGAATTATATCGCGGCTCGACTCACCACTTCTCGCAGCACAATGCGTTCCGGAGAGTCGTCAGGGTAGGAGGACGAGCCTTCGAGCGCGGGACCTGTGGTCGGTGATGAGAAATCAGGGTCAGGAGGAGACGTGCGACTGACTCACTCGAGCGCTTCACGTTGATTGAGCTGAGAATGCGTTTCATGATTTCCGCAGGGCAGCGACGGGATGAGAGAAAAGAAGGGATGCTATCAGGAAACGGGCAGAGAAACGAAGGGATGGATGAGAGGAAGAAGGAAGAAAACAAGGGAAATCCCACTAGGGGTCCACGGTGGTTAATAATGGCTAAGTGCAGTCCAGGTTTTTAAGTCGCAGGCAGCTTAGGCGCTGCAGGCAGAACAAAGCACAAAGCGGCGATCTCAAACGATCTAAAGTGCGGCGGTGCTAAGCAAAGAAAACAAGTCCAGTTTTCGGATTTCCCTGCCCATGAAAAAAAGAGCGCTCAGAGGCTGAGATGATGGTCGATCGATGGATACTCACGTCGGCTGCGTCGTCTTATCCCCGAAATAAAAATGGTGATGCCTAGAGGACGACATCAGCCTTCGCACCCCGCCGGCATCATGGGGAAGAAGCCCAAGGAGGAAAAACATGGGATCCAGACGCCAAACACACACGTATGCACTTGCATGTAGCTATCCCCAGGATTGGCTGCTCTTTCTGGAGCAACGAATTCATTCGTCCGTGCTGGTTAAGCTTAGGAGGAAAACACGCAGCACCGCCACCCTTGGCCTCAGCAAAGCCATGACCTTAAATTCTTCACTCCTATAGGAATCAGGATCTCGTCGGAAATAAGAGCCACACTGATCTTCTTAGACTCGTGCGTCAAGATATGGATTACTGCTTACGTCTTCACCCAGTTTGGAGCGAGCCAGATGGCTGTCTCGTGGCGCACTCGTCATTATTCAAAACTTGGCATCTGATTAGAACCATCCTCGAGTCCACATCAGAAAACCTTGAGGATGGAAGTGGCAGAGAATGATAACTCTAAAATTAGATAGAGGCACGATTTATCATCATCGATATTGCCCCGGCTTTCATTTCGATTCCTTTTCTTCGGGTCGTCAAATAATGAGATAAAAAAAAAGGTTGAAAAAATAAATAAATAATTTCTTTTGTATTTCTTCCGTGACCAGGTATTTGTTCCGTACAACAGAAAACTCCGGCTGTTCCCATTCAAATTCTGACCACTACTTTCATCACTCCTTCACACTCCCCCGACACCTACCAGACACACTTATGCCTCAGTGATGGCACGGCGGATCTGGGCACCACGCTGCCGAGAGCTGAGGCGCTCCTCGCGCTGGATAACGGAAGCCTTCTGGACGGCCTCCTCACCCTCGGTAAGGATCAGCTCGATGTGGCAGGGGTTGGTCATGTAGGGGTTGATCTAGAATAAACCAATCAGTACGAGAGCATCATCGGGGACGCGGAGTGGAGCGGAGAAAAAAAAACGTACACGACCGTGAGCACGGTAGGTGCGTCGGCGACCCTTGGGGGCCTGGTTGACCTGGATGTGCTTGACAACGAGGTTGCCGGTGTCGAGACCCTTGGTGTCGGCGTTGGCCTCAGCGTTCTTCAGAAGGTCGATGAGGAACTGGGCGGACTTGATGGGCCAGCGGGCCTTGGTGACACCCCACGGCTTGCCTAGAATCAAAGCCTGTCAGTTTTTGCTTCCTTTTGACAATAGCTTTTTTTTCCTTCTTCTTCTTCTTGTTCTTCTTCTTTTCCCCGGGATTCATCTATCTCGATTCCTCCATCCAACCCCTTTCAACATCTCAACAACCCCGTAGAATCACCCTCTCATAACCCCGTTTGGAAAGAAAAATAAAAGGCACTCACCCTGAGCGGTACGACCAGTGCTGCCAGCGAACCTGCGGAAGGGGACGGCCTCGGCCTTGTTGGTGACATTGTCGAGGAAGGTAAGGGCGCGCTGGAGCTTCATGCCGCTGATGGCCTGGGCGGTCTCGCGGGTGTTCTTGAAGCTGACACGCAGATAAGAGCCCCGGGCGCGGGCGCTCTTTGCGGTCGAAATATCCTGAACAGCGTAACGGACCTGAAGAAGAAAAGAAAACCCCATCAGCAAACCAGATTCAAACCGTATTTCACATCCTCATGTCCTCTCCCTCCTCGATATTTTTTTTTTCTCTTTTCCCATCCACAGATTCGTGTCCAGACAGCATTGATGAACATGATAGATATAGTGGGATTGTAGCATCCGTGCAAAAGGGCATGGTTCGAAAATTTCGAGTCTCGAGAGTTGAATCCGGAGGCTGTCAACATCGTCTAGACCTTGCGTCTGTTTTTTTTTTTTTGCGTCCTCGTCTATTTCTTTCTTTCTTTTGTTCTTGCTGCTGTCCATCCAATCCAATCCAACAGAAATCGAAGAAATATCACTCACCATCTTGATGTGGTTGCCGGGCGGGTGGTCCTTCGATGTCGGGTGAGAAGATTTGTCGCTTTTCTTTCGTCGGCCGCTGGAACTTGAGATCGCGAGACCTTCGCTCGTTGTGGTGCGTCGTTCGCTCTTGGCATCCGCATGCCCTAAGCGAGCCCTAACGCTAACTCGGGCGGGGAGTTTTTTTTTTTTCTTAGTCTCACCGCCTGCGCTATTTCGGGCAGTATATCAATTGTATTACTAAGCGCTGCCACTTCAACCATGGATGGTAACACTCTTGTCCGCCTACTGGTATTTTACGCTGAGGAAATAAAAGAACTAATCTTTTAGAAACATACTTGATCTAATGCCAAATCTATAAAAACAACTTTAAAAGACTACAAAACGCTAGAAATTACTTCTTCTGCTCCGGAACCTGCGTAATCAACTCCCCCTTCTCCACCGCCAACCGCAAATTGTTCAACACCAACAACTCCATCTCCTTCTGTGTCTCATAAGTCATCGTGCCGATGTGCGGCAACAGCATCACCCGCGGGTTGTTCAGCAGACCGGTCTCCACGACCGGCTCGTTCTCGTAGACATCTAGACCGGCCGACAGGACCTTCCCGGACCCCAGCGCCGCCACGAGGGCCTTCTCGTCAATCAGCGCCCCGCGCGCCGTGTTCACAATCACCACGCCATCCTTCATCTTCTGGAACTCCTTCTCGCCGATGATGTGCCGGGTCGAGGCGTTCAGGGCCAGGTTCAGACTCAGCACGTCCGAGGTGGCGAGGAGGTCGTCGAAGGAGACGTATGTTGCGCCGGCCTCGAGCTCGGGGCTGAGGCGGGAGCGGTTGTGGTATTGGATCTTCATCCCGAAGGCGCGAGCACGGTTGGCCATTTCCTAGTTTTGATCAATTTAGCTTACTGAACGGGATATGGTAGGGGGGCAAAGAGGTAGGGAGACGTACTCTGCCGATTCCACCCATGCCGAGGATTCCGAGGACTTTGTTCTGAGGATCACGGCCGAGGGTGGCGGCTCCGTGCCATTTTCCTGTTTTCGAGCCGTTAGTTGATAGCTTGGGGGGTTCGGGATTAGGGGACGTACCATCTCGGATAGCAGTTAAGGGAACGTAGGCCTGGCGCAGGGCGCCGATCATGAGGAAGATGCCGACATCCGCTGTGGCGTTGTTGACGGCGACCGGAGTGCTAGAGACGGAGATTCCTGTATAAACGAATTAGCTCGTTTCTTCCAGGACCTTTTGATGAGATCTGGAGCGTACCGTGCTGTGTGCAGGCGGCAACATCGATGTTGTCGTATCCTGCTCCGTTGTGGCAGACGTACTTGAGGGACTTGGGCAGGACGGAGACCAGCTCGGCATCGAAAGGACCGGTGTACTGCAAGATTCTCAGTTAATCTCTACTCTCTCCGTCTTGAAAAGGTCTACGGTGGGATTCACCTGTGTGGACACGTTGGATCGGTAGACGGCGAGAACATCATCATACTGGCCCTCTTTGCAGTTGCGGATGAAATCCTCCCGGGTTCCGCTGGGGAATTCCTGAGCAACGAGTTAGTATTCAACTTCAACCGGGCCAAAAGAGGGGCGTTGATTGATTAGCGCACCTTGAGAGTCAGGATGGAGGAGAGCTCCTCCCATTCCTTTCGGGAGTGGGCGAGGTCGCCGATGAGAAGCGCTGCAGGCATGATGTCAGAGGGGCACGCGGGGTAAATTTATCTGTCCAAAGGAGACGGTGAGCAGGCAAGGAGAGGAAGGGAAAACCAAAAGATGGGAAAGAGAGGAGGGAAAGGATTAAAAGAGGAGCACTTGGAGTAATTTCAAGGGATCTCCGAGCTTTTATGGATTTCCGGTTGCTGAATAGATTTCTGGCTTTTCCTTGCGTGGGGGCGCGTTCCCATTGCGATCTATACAACAGGTACCTGGAGGAGAGCTGCACAGCACTACACCCCCAATACTACTGACTTTACTGGTTCTGATCCTACCATAATATTCTCTGTATTTCAATGTATATATATGTCTTTTCTCAATCAGTCGCAGAGACTCCCTTCCTGAATCAATCCACGAGTCCTTCCAGACGATGAGGGCTGTATATACAGTCGGCTATTGAACCATTTTTCAATACCCGACGCGGAGGAAATCCGGCCCAAAAAACCCCACGTTTCCCTCTGGTTTCTTGTCCGGAGAATCAAAGGACTCATCCTTCTATTTAAGAGTCACAAGTCTTCTGGGAGTAGGAAAAAGAAGGGAAAAAAAAAAAACAGGCAAATCTACTTACCTTCATAACCTACACTCACCATGGCCACAACCACCTGTCAAGCCCTGGTCCTCCACGGCGCCAAAGATCTCCGCCTGGTATACACACGTCCCCATCCATCCTATACACTTCCCCGCCTCTCACCCACCGAACTAACAAAAACTGCTGCTGCAAAAAAAAGGAATCCAAGCCAGTCCACCCCCCAACGGGCTCTGAAGTCCAAGTCGCCATCCGCGCGACCGGCCTCTGCGGCTCAGACCTGCACTACTACACGCACGGCCGAAACGGAGATTTTGTCGTGCGCGCCCCGATGTGTCTGGGCCACGAATCCTCTGGCGTCGTCACCGCCATCGGCCCCGACGTGACCACCCTCCAGCCCGGCGACCGCGTCGCCCTCGAGGTCGGCCTCCCCTGCCGCAAGTGCCTCCTCTGCCGCCAGGGCCGCTACAACCTCTGCCCCGAGATGGCGTTCCGCAGCAGCGCCAAGATCTTCCCGCATCTCGACGGCACCCTCATGGAGCTGACGAACCACCCGGCCGAGATGTGCCACCGGTTGCCCGAGAATGTGTCGTACGCCGGCGGGGCGCTGGTCGAGCCGCTGGCGGTGTGCCTGCATGCGATCCGGCGGTCGAATCCGCCCACGCCCGTGGATGAGCGGGATACGCCCGCGGCGCTGATCTTCGGGGCTGGGGCGATCGGTCTCCTGCTTGCGGCGGCGCTGGCGACGTCCGAGACGTTTTCGAATATCGTGGTCGCTGATATCGATGCGTCGCGGTTGGCGATCGCCGACTCGCTGGGTCTCGGGCTGAAGACGACGCTGATCCCCAGGGCGGAGACGGCCCCGCCGGCCAAGGACGCCCCGCACGCGGAACAGACGGCGTGGGCGTTGCAGAATGCGCAGCGGGTCGCGGCCGTGCTGAAGGAGAGCAGTGGCGCGGAGATTGGCTTTGCGCGGGTGTATGATTGTACGGGGGTGCCGGCGTGTGTGCAGGCCGGGATCTACGCCGCTGCGCCGGGGGCCGTCCTGGTGCAGATTGGGATGGGCAATCCGGTGCAGACGGTGCCCGTTGGGGCCGCTGCGCTGAGGGAGGTGGATATCATCGGGGTGTTCCGCTATGATGGGCATGCTTATCCGGCTGCCATTCGGCTGATGGCGAGTGGGAAGATGGAGGCTGTGGAGAAGCTGGTTGTGACGCATCGGATTTCGCTGGAGGACGGAGCGAGGGCATTTGCGTTGGCTGGGAAGGGAGTCGATGAGGAGGGCAAGCCGGTTGTCAAGGTGGTTATTGAGAGTTAGATTTTTCTTCTTCTTCTTCTTCTTCTTCTTCTTCTTCTTCTTTTTTAATCCCTGTATCTAATACCCGAGTTGAGCCCGAAAAGTGAAATGTGAGTCATGAGAAATATGAAGTTATATACTGGAAAATATAGGCATATATCGATATTTATTTTAATCCTCCGGCCAGCAGCAGACTCTGGCCGGTCATGTACCCGGTCGTCACAAGCATAGTCACAACATTCGCAACCTCCTCTGGAACTCCCAGCCGGCCGAGGGGAATCCCCGCTGCAACCTCCGGGATCGCCTGAGCGTTCGGAATCATACCGGTATCCCCGATCATCGCAGGAGCTACGTCGTTGACGCTGATATTGAACTCCGCTAACCGTGTCGAGAGATTTCTCATCATACCTGTCATGCCCCCTTTAGAAGCGGCATAATCTACGCCGGCACAATATTAGCGACAGATACCCAACGAGATGCTAGAAGTTGGCGCACTGGGAGATAGGAAGAGGCTTTCACGTACGGCATCCATTAATTCCACCGCCGTAGCCAGCGATCGACGACATGAACACAATCCGACCCCACCGTTGGTTCCTCATATGCTCGACTACCCCTTTCACGAGGATAAAGGAAGCGCGCATGTTCACGTTGATCGTGTAATCGAATTCCTCAAGAGTGATGTCCCAGACTTGAGGGACGCGTTTGCCGTACCCGGCGTTGGAGACGAGGATATCCGGACGCTGTCCATGTTCCTTGTCAATCTGCAGGAACATCTCTTGGATCTGGTCCGCGGACGCAACGTCCACTTGATGCACGGAGATACGAAGGCTAGGCGCTTTTGACTTGAGCTCGTCCACTAGCGAGTTGATTGCCGTTATATTGGAGGAGTAGGTCAGAGCCAGGTGGACTTCTTTCTCTGCAAGTTGGCGTGCGCATGCTGCTCCGATGCTGGTGGAATGCGTTATTATGAGCAGCTCTTACCGCGAACCAGGTGGGATACTGTTTAGTTGTGGACTTACCCTCCAGAAGCTCCGGTGATCAGTGCGAGACGACCGCGGATATCGTTGAGTTGCGCCATTGTGTTTAGCGTGGGATAACTCAAATCACAATGAATTTACTTTGAAAGTATTGAAATCCACAAGTACCTGAGATCTCAAGAGAGAGAAAAGACAGTCGTTCTTCTGGTTGGGAAGAAGTTTGGTTTGTTTCCCCTCGGATCGGAGCAACTCCTAAAAGCGTTTTGCCCCGCACCAAGATAGTGTGGGGGGGGGGGGGGGGGAGAACCATTCCTCTTGTTGGCACTCTTAGCTCCAGAAAACGGTGGTCCGTAATGAATAATATGGGTCACTCTGTTGGAGATTTACGAAGCAGAATGACGACACCAACTAGAAAAGCAGCGTGCCCGTCAAATCTCCCGACCAGGCTTGCATCTGCCATATCTGCGATCGATCTGGACCTGTTTCATAGAAGGCAGGGTTCTGGAAGGCGTCTAGCGTCAGAGGACCAGTCCCGGGCATCTGGTCTCCGGAGACATAATCACCAACGGCTTCGAGGTCCAGCCAGGAAAAGTCATTCGCCGGGCTGAATTGCATGTACCCGTTCTGCTGCTCGGGTATCTGTGGCGTCATTTGGTTAGAGTTTTGTATCAGGACGTCATTGCTCTGGTGAGTTCCTGCGGGAGAAGCGGTGGTGACCGGCTTGGGACGCCATAGGAGCTCGAGTAGTCGAGAATAGCGAGAGCCGACATCATCTGGGCCGGCGCTCGCCCGGTTCAGGACCTCGGTGGTGCGAGCGACAAGATCGCGTACCCTCATCTCTTCGGGAGGTAACATGACACCGAATGACCGTGCCTAGCCTCGTTTAGCTTCTTCGATGTACGAGGAGTGATCGAATCCTACCTTGTACAAGAACACAGCAGCGTATATACCGTATAGGTAGAATCTAAGGGGCATGAAGTGGAGGTGTTTCTCGGGGTTTGTTGTATCGACGAGAATCGTCAGGTATGCCTTCGCGGCATCGAGGGATTCATATATAAACCGAGCATCCTGCATCGACCCAACATTGTTGAACGTTGATCGTAGATGCTCCCTTTGCGAGTGACCGTCATTCTTCTGCTTGGTCAGTGACTGAGAAATCGCAGCTTGGAACGCAAAAGCGTTGGTGTAGAGTCTTAGATATTCGTAGGATAATTGTAATGTTGCTTGCATAGCCGGGGAACCTAGGACAGTTTAGCATCAATTTCGACCAACAAGGTAAAAAAAAAAAAAAAAAAAAAAAAAAACTCCCCACATACATGGCAATGAGCCCCAGCGAGATTTCCACCGCAGAATTGCCAGTCGAAAATCGTCCACATATTTCACGTAGTCTCCCATAAGCATCATCTGGTTGCTTGTGCGCATCCCAGAGTAGAGCACATCATGAACATTCCCGTAGAGCTGAGTGAGATCCAACGTCGCCTGGAAAATCCTCGCATAGTCCTCATCCCCGTCATTGACGGGCAGCAGAGATGGAAAGTCCTGGCTGACAAGACCAGTCATTGGGCCGGGGCCTCGCGACCAGAATGCCCGCCCGATTCTGACTGAGATCAGTCGGTCAGAAACGTAGCAGCTGGTCCACGCCAGGCGTCTGCGTGCCTCCGTCTCGGTGTCGCCCGAGTCTCCGCGGAATGATGTCCTGTCCAGACCCAGGAAATAGCCGGACCGCAGGGCAAGTCCCACATGCATCCACGCAGCTCGATCTTCCTCTCCGCGTCCGACTCGTTCTATACGAGACCGGAGACCCTGCGGCTCCCACTCGGCAAGAAGTAGCAATGCTTCCACAGCTTCTACATCACAATCCGCTCCCGCTGCAATGCCGGAGATCAGCTCGTGCATGTACTTGGAGCAGTATTCGTGAATCTCAGGGCGTTCAACCAGATCCTTCGAGGCGATTGTGAGCACGGCGGTCAATAGGTGTTTTTCGTTGGTGGCAAACGAGTCGAGCGCGGCGCGTTGGAAATACTTTCGGGGAACCAGCGGGAGATATGGATGAAAGTTCGCAGCGTAGCGCGCGACCAGCTGCCATACTGTTTCTGGATCCAAAGACCGGGATTGAACGAGACGATAGGCCTTGATCCCGCTATTCTTTTGAAAGCCGCTGACATCGCCGTTTTGGAGAGCCTTGAAGGACGAAGAGTAACCCCCGGCCCCGGGACGTAGAGGGTCGGCGATCGCTTCAGGACTCGGGTCATCCGCTCCTCGCTTTGCGATGCCGGTCAGGCACTGCCAAGCATCCGACGGGTTTTGGGGCACAGAACCGATGGAAGCTGAATCTTCTTCATCGACGACAGAAACTGGTGTGACGGTAGGTGGGTTGGAGGATATGAATACGGTTTGGCCGGGGTAGGAGTTCGACGCGGGCTGGGGGTTGTTGTTGTTGTTGTTGTTGTTATCGGCCTGTGATGGGCTTGCCGAGTCTGGAGCTGAGCCCTTCTGTGCTGACGAGTTAATGTCCGGAGTGAAAATTTTGATTTTATTCTTTCGGATGCGACGGCCTCCGCGATTTGAGCCGCCGAGGACACACTCGCGACCGTCCCGAATACATCGCTGGCATGGGGGTACACCAGGACTCCCGCTGCCGTCTCTGTGGAAATAGAATTTGGTTAGAAAGAGGCGCGACAGTGACACCTTGGGGTGCATGATGATTAGATTGATGGTCAGTCCATCTTCTGCGATGACCGGTTCGCACAATCGCAAAAAGGTGAGACTTACAGATCGCATTTCGATTTGCGCTGTCTGCAGTGTAAGCAGGCTCTCGACACGCGTTTCATCAAGTGATCCGAGCGAGCCTTGAGTTTCGAGGTTGAAGTGGCTTCCATCGGCGACGCCTGGTCCTGCTCGTCTTGCTCCATTGCTTCCATGACAGTTCAAGGCAATCCCAGCTTTGGCTACAAGTGGTCGGGCAGAAGGAGCATGTTCCCAGCACTGACAATCCGTTTAAGAGAAGCACGCGCTCTATGTCAATAAATAATATGAGAATTTGTCAATCGTATCGCAAAAAATCGCCTGAATGTTGCTTGACATTCACATGACAACATTTAAGGATGGAAAAGTGAGCAAGGAACCTGAGAGTTTTTGGTCGTTCCCACCTCCGCATTTCTCTCAAAACGCCATGCTCTTCCCCACACAAATAAACCAGCATACAGTGGCTCACAAATCGCTAGCCTAGGGTCTTGAATTTTCAAAAGGCCAATTCACTCAGTTGAAAGTTAGGACAGGAAAAAATTTCCCTTTGGCTAACGGATTTGTGAAGGTTAAAATTGGGTATTTTGGGGGACGTCTGGTCCAAAGGCGACATGGTATTACTCGTCCCGTACATACCATTACTGACGGCGTGGGGGTGAGGTTGAAGCTACGAGATCACAATTAAAAGGATAACACTGTAAACTAGAGCTCGAAGGCTTTGGAAGATGAATTGACCTGGGAGTATGATACCCCGTGGTAAGGTAATAATAAGGAGATGTAGGAGTTTTGCTTGGGCCTACCAGAAGTTTGTATAGAGCTAGTTGTCGATCTGTTTCACGCATGCGGAGAAGTTAGATGCTTGATTACTTGCAGAGAAGCGGAGATGAGGCTCAAGCTATTGTATATATTGGTTTAGCTTATACTAGCATGCAAAAATCAGAGGCACCTGTCCCTGTTTCTGCCTTTTCTACTCCTATAAGGGAGGTGTGCGCAGAAGGAGACAGTTCTCCATATCACCGTGCAGCTCATAAACTGCCCTTGCAGAGTATCTATATCTACGTGAATAGAGATACCCTAACAGGTTCTCCAACGGTGGATGCATTGTTTCTAGCAATATCCATAGGCTCCAGATGTGGTCTTGGGTGGTGTGATATCTAAGCTAGAACTTGCGTACCTATAGCTGTAGATGTTTATAGTAAGAAGCGTGTCAAGGAGCTTTCAATACGGTAACTTACCAGACACGTGCTTCATCGGACAGCCACCGGTCGGGTTCAATTGCCGATTGCGGGGAATCTCGGCTTTTGGCCACTTTGTCGGCAAATGAAGCAGCTGGTTCTGGTTAAAGGTAAATAATCGTGGTCTCCGATAAAATGGTGTGGCAGAAAAACTTATTATCAACAGTATGGCGTCAGTCAGTCACTATGATTTTAGGATAAAGACCCTGTGAGTCTCTCAGCAGGATAAATGGTAGTTATTTGAGAGGGACAAAAACAAAAAAACATCCACCAAACCACGAGCAACCTCGATGTCAGGAAGGCTTCCTTGATCTGCCTGCAGCTTCTTGGGGAGCTCCTATATATTGCGCGAAGAGGCACATAACCTTGAAATGTCCACAGAGTAAGTACCTCAATCTTGAAGACTTTACCTAGCATGTGGTCTATGTTTTTGGCAACAATGTAATCCAAGATCCTGCGATGGCAGGGAAGCCAACCTCGATGAGTAGAAAAGCGAGTCGATGTATTTAGGCGCCGTAGGTGGTGGCTTGGATCCATATATAAGAGCCCGGTCAACCGGCAATCAAGCTTAGTGAGGTGGCCATGGATTGAGGCTAGCGATACTTAATTGCGCAGACTATAGAGATGATCTCGCAAGTGGCTTCTGAAAGACCTCCATTGGGCTTGTCAAAATCCATGGCCCCCCAGGTACCACATCCAGGACAAAAACAGTAAGGAACTTGCTCCTTATGGAAACTGGATGTCCGTTGAATAGGCCGACCGGGCTAATAGTGTCGTGCCAGGTATTGTCAAAGATTGTCCCAGAGAGCATGGCTATCGCACTGCATTAAAGAGCCTTGACTCCCGTATAGAAAACTTCCACTTCTTAACACGGTCGCATTCGTCAAGGACCAGCCGCTCGATTGCCAGGTTCAGTGCTTCTACGGAATGGGATGAGGTGCTTGAGAAGGCCAAGCAAAGTGCCTACCTAGGCAACTTTTCAATTAATTACGCCACTTCGGTAGGGCTTGATAAACCGGGTCACACACTGTCCATCGTGTCCACGAAAATCCAACAGAATTGATCTCGAAAAGATCGGCCTTGGGTATGAGGCCGCTCATCTTCTCGGGGTCTCCCTCAGACTTTTCTTTGTCCGAAATCTCCGGCTCCACGACAGTTCGAAACATATGGGCCAATCCCCCAGCAAGGAGCGGCGTCCGTACGGGGTCTCCACGGAGGCTGTCCTTGCCACTAAGGCGTATAATTAGGAATAATATAATAGAAGGTCGATATGGTGCTATCGTCCAAGATTCTCGGCTGAACATGCCATGCCGCGATAACGCGTGGTCAAGGCTGAATTAGCTGCTGTTCCTCCAATAGCCTCAAGAAGCCACTTGTCCGACCATGATCTGTAGTTCTCAGGACGAAGGGCCTAGGTAACGAGTAGATGATGGGACAGAGTCTTTTGGGTGTTGGCAAAGTGGGTGACATGATAGGTGCATGTCCCTCTAATTTCCCGAAATCCGACGGAGAAACTAGAGTGGCCATAATTAAGGTAGATAATCGAAAGAAGAATCTAGATAAATGGTTGGCCTCGCGCTGTGCAATGATGTCAATTGAGAGAAGCGGGATTCGCGGACACTAGAGATTGGGATAGATTAAGAACAGGTGACCACCATGTGGTTTTTGTGGCACGCGGCGGAACCATCTCGGAAACCCCCCTCCAACACTGATTCATCTCCCCTCGAAGAGTCAGAGGTAATCAATTTTATCCGTCGTTAATTAATTGTCGGGCCCCTCGTAGCGGAGCCTATCTATCCCTCCTCCAGCCAGGACGATAATCATTAGCAATGCTCTCGTTCCCAGTTAGCGGGTGGGCTGGCCTGCCAGGCGGTTTCATCCTGACACTACCGAGTAGCGACACCTGAAACATACACACTTTGTTCCTGAACCAATGGGTTTTCCCGGAACCTCTAGCAGACGGCTGATAGCGTTCTCAAATTTCAGACGCGCTCAAGGTCGCCGAGATCGATTGGCTAATAACAAGAACAACAGAGCCAAGCACGCCGAGCTGAAATACCCACTCGGTCAGGGTCTGGGCGCTTGACTCGGTGTGAATGAATTCTTTCCTTCTTGTTTGCCATTGCCACCATTATTCCGCATGTGGACGCGGGACATTAACACAGGAGGATGGGATTATTGTATTTTTTTTTTGGACGTGGGTGGGGTAACGACACAAGGAACAGTCTGTTGTCAAGGAAAGCCACCACAGGGGCTGGTCTGTCATGGATGTTAGACAGTTGGATCCTATCGGGCGGCGTTTTGGGTGGACCGTCTTGGCGCTAAAGATGAGCTCCTCCTCAGACCACCCCATGGCTGATAGTTGGGATTCATGGGTTGTTCAGGGATTCAGCCATTGGCCCTGAGCGCCTGCAGACTAGATCTGCAGGTAGGGCGCCTTTCCTGCTCATTGTTTTTAAGATTTCAATGATTTTCACCTTGATGCCACCACCCTCTCTCCTCCAATCTTTGCATTCCGCATTCGCTTTTTTGTCTCCTTTTCTCTTCTGACTGAGCTTTTTTGGTTTACTCGCTTGTTATTTACTTAAATCTTTGTGACCAGCCGGATCTGGTTGTTGAGGGCATCACTTTACTTGTTCCTTGTTGAGGTTTCCTAGTTGACGGACAATAGTCTTGCCTGTCAATCCGGTCTCTCTTTGTGGCTCACTCTCTGCCCTGCATACTTGCTTGAACCGCCCCTAATTCTTCTAGAAAGCTTTGTCTTCACATTCACTGTTGTGACATTATTTCGTCATCTTCCCATTTTTTTTTTTTTAACTTTACGGCGCTGAGCATCTCCTGACCCCCTTGCTCCCCACTGAACCCCTGTGTGTATACGACGATGCATACCGAAAAGAAAGCGGAGGTGAGTGAAATCCGCAGGCTGGCATCCTACTTGCAAAGACTTAGGGATGGGCGGACATAAAGTTTTGAAGCCGTCTCCATTTGTCTCGTTTGCGTTGACTGTCCCTGACTGATCTCGATACAGTCAATTTTTTGCTAAGCTTTGTTTTCCCAAACACCCTTCTGCGTGCGGTGTGTCGAAACATAACACCCGACAGATCGCAGGAACACATCTGAGACTGTCAGCCAAGAGACATCCCTGTTCCTCGCACTCGAAACTAACCTCGTCTCCGCAAGTGCCGTCTCAAGGTCGCCAGATTTGGCCACAGCCGGCTTTGGGCTTCACGAGGCTTATGCATAGCGATCTCCGCATTCCTCTCGTTCCCCTGTCATCCGGTATTTTGCGTCATACACACAAAGCTTTGACATTGCCTTGTCCTTAATTAACCCCGGGGAAAAACATTCTCTCACCCACACCTTTGATTCTGGCTTCCGGTAGTACTTCACGAACAGGCTTCTGTGTTGAGTGAGGCCCTTGACCTCAATGGATGACCTCTCGAAGCATGTCGTTCCACGAAGTCAGTACGGCACAAATGCTACCTATGAAGGTTACTCGCGGGGCCTAAACGGCGTCAACATCCCTCGCGATATTCTGTTTTCGCGCATCATCCTCACCTCCGTGATCTGTGTGGCTTTCGCTGTGTTTTGCGGCCGGGTCGCCCAGCTAAGCCATGCTTATCTTCGTCACATCTCCACCCTGGCGGCAACCAGACGACAACAGATGTTCTGGAGTCTTGAAGAGTCGCATCTCTGGGCAAACATCAAAAAGCATGTGCTATACGCCCCTCTGGGTAGGAAGAGGCACAACCGCGAAATCCAGCTATCGACTGCTATCAACGTCGGCACCTTGCCTACTAGATTCCAGACCGTCCTGATCGTATTGTACGCTGCCAGCCAAATTGCGTACTGTACCCTGTTGAACTACGATGAGAATGTCAAAGCAGCCCTTGTTGCGGAACTTCGAGGTCGATCAGGATCGCTCGCCGTCCTAAATATGGTGCCGCTGTTCATCCTCGCCGGCCGCAACAATCCTTTAATCCCTCTGCTCCGGGTGAGCTTCGATACTTATAATCTTCTCCATCGATGGCTGGGCCGTATCGTTGCGATTGAGAGCTTGGTGCACATAAGTGCCTGGGCAGTCAATGCAGTGGATGAGGGCGGTTTCTCAAACATGCTGTACCGTCTACGTACCGAACCGTTCTTCATCTGGGGCTTGGTGGGAGTCGCGGCCATGACCACCCTCCTCCTCCACTCGCCCTCTCCCATCCGACATGCGTTCTACGAAACTTTCCTGCACATCCACCAGCTTGCGGCTTTCCTCGCCTTCCTTGGCGTCTACCTGCACATAGACATAGACCATCTTCCCCAAAAGCCCTGGATCACAACGGTTGGCATCATCTGGCTCCTCGAAAGATCTGCTCGCCTGTTCCGGCTGTTGTATCTGAATTTATCTCTCAGCAATGGATCTACCAACATGGTCGTCGAGGCTCTCCCAGGAGAGGCCTGCAAGGTGACATTCCGTCTACCCAAACGAGTCCGCATCAGCCCAGGCAGTCACGTATTCGCCTACATCCCCAGCGTTTCCTTATGGATGTCCCATCCATTCTCAGTCGCTTGGGTCGAGCCAAACAGCTGCGTGACCTTCTCAGAGCATCAGCCTTTACCGAAAATTTCCTCCCAGGCGATGAGCCCCTCTCGTCTAGAGAAACAGGCCCTGGCAGATCTAGATGACTACATGCGAGAAGATCAAGAACCCACCTCTGTTTCCCTTATTATGAGCGCCCGCCAAGGCATGACCCGCAAACTGTTCAACAAAGCCATCGCCTCCCCCAAGAACACATTTTACACATCGGGATTCATCGAGGGACCCTACGCCTCGCACGCCTCCAACGCAGGAAGCTATGGCACCGCGGTCCTCTTCTCCGCTGGCGCCGGTATCACCCACCACATGTTGTTCGTACGCGATCTGCTGATCCGCGCCTCAGAGGGCCGGGTCGCGACCCAGAAACTCTATCTCGTCTGGTCCGTCCGAAATACGGATCATCTCAGCTGGGTACGAGATTGGATGGACCAGATCCTGCGCCTCCCCGGTCGCCGCGACATCCTGACCATCCAGCTCTTCGTCTCAAAGCCCAAGAGCAGCCGGGAGATCGTATCTCCCAGCGCTAAGGTCCAGATGTTCCCAGGTCGGTGCCGTCCTGATGTTGTGCTAGCCGAGGTAATCCCCAAACGTGTAGGGGCTACCCTGGTCTCTGTCTGTGGGCCTGGGGCTTTTGCAGACGAGGTGCGATCCGCGGCTCGAGATAATATCGGAAAGGGAGCAGTAGTGGATTTTGTAGAGGAGGCATTTACATGGTAGACAGCCTTTTTTTTTTTTTTTTTTTTTTTTTCCCTTCTCATTATTTTCCTTTTTTCTTTTCCTTTTCCCTTTCTTCTTCCTTCATTTATCTCTTACTATGTCTCTTCTATTGTTCATTGTTAAATTCCTAGATGTACGTACATACATTTCTCGATTCCTCTCACCCCTAATCCCTTGTCACCTCCAACTCAGAAAGACTTTACCTGTCTGTACCTCTCTATACCACCCATGGATGCTCTAATCTCTGCCAAGTCTACATGGAATGAGAAATACGATCTCTTGTCTCACCACCCAGTCTCCTTCTCTATAAATCAAAGTCGCTTACCGCGGCGAGTTCCCATTCATAATAACGATGCAACCCAATAGTTCATACCTAGGTACATCCCGAAATAGAAGGATGGAGAATCAAGCCAAAACAAGGAACAAATCAGCTTTTCAACAGAATAATAATAATCAAAATAAAAATAAAAATTCTGGGAACCAACCGTCAACGCATCCACCCCAATCAGGAACTCAACCTGATTGCATGATGTGATCTGATCTAAATCCTACCTCGGATCCAGGCGAAATCTGACACACAACTGTTTCAAAAGGATGTGTGCCCATGGCGAATCTTGCCCCCAGCCAATCTCGGCACAGGGTCTTTCTATCTCTATCTCTATCTGTCTACCAATAGGAGAGTTGGAGTATCTAATAGTGATCTGTAGTATACCAAAAGCCTAAAGGGTCCCGAGGATGAGCTACAGTAGGTGATCACCTGACGACTGCCCCCACCTGACGACCGAATTCAGCTACACCGACATTTTAATATGTAAATTTTAAACAACCACCATTCATTCAATATGGGCTCAATTGAAGCGGCGTTGGCATATCTAGAATCATTGGATCCAGAAGAATCGTTTAGTTATACTGAAATTGCTGAAAAACACGGTATTAATCAAATAACGCTGTCAAGGCATCATCGCGGGGTTCAACGCTCAAGGGAAGACCAATATGAAAACCAGCGAGTTCTCAACAACCAACAGGCCAAAGAACTTCTAAAATGGATAAATAAATTGTCAGATCGTGGGCTTTATCCTTCGCATGAAATGCTTCGAAATTTTGCCAAAGAACTTACTGGAAACAAGCCAGGAAAGCACTGGCCTGGCCGCTTTCTTAAACGACATTCAAATGACCTTCTTTCATCCTATACAACTGCCATCAACTCCTCGAGAAAACGGGCTGATTCTGCATATAAATATGCTTTATAT
This sequence comes from Aspergillus conjunctus, assembly GCA_027569095.1. Classification (NCBI taxonomy): domain Eukaryota; kingdom Fungi; phylum Ascomycota; class Eurotiomycetes; order Eurotiales; family Aspergillaceae; genus Aspergillus; species Aspergillus conjunctus. Next base: position 26,834 of record JAPDEL010000163.1, read on the forward strand.
TTTGAATTACTAGGCCAGAAGATGAAGGAATACTCGCTAGAGCGTGAAAATGTGTATAACATGGATGAGAAAGGATTTCTTATTGGAATGCTCTCCAAGGGCAAAAGAATCTTTTCTAGACAGAAATATGAGCAAGGGGGCCTCAAGCAACGCCTACAGGATGGGAATCGTGAATGGATAACTTCAATTGCTTGTATCTGCGCTGATGGAACTGTTCTATCTCCAGGCCTAATTTATCAAGCAGTTAGCGGCAAGATACAGGATTCATGGCTTCAAGACTTCAATCCTGATAAACACCAGTGCTTTTTTACCTCTTCTCCAAGCGGTTGGACGAACGATGAGATAGGATATGCGTGGTTGACGAATATCTTTAACCGGGAGACAAAGGAGAAGGCAGGAAGGTCCTGGAGACTTTTAATACTTGATGGTCATGGATCTCATCTAACAATGAAGTTTATAAACTTCTGCGATGCTAATAAGATTCATTTAATGACTTATCCGCCTCATTCAACGCATTCTTTGCAGCCGCTTGATGTTGGGCTTTTTAGTCCTCTATCTCTTGCCTATAGCAACGAATTGGAGGCATTTTTACACTCCTCTCAAGGCCTAAGCCATATTACAAAACGGGACTTTTTTAGGCTGTTTTGGCCGAGTTGGAATAAGGCCTTTACACCTAAAAATATTCATTCTTCATGGAGATCTGTGGGCATTTGGCCGTTAAATCCAGAGATCGTTTTAACGCGCTTTACTAAAGAAGACGATGGCAGGCCTTCTTCTAGTGAGTCCTCACGCTCAGTACTTCATGCAGAAGACTGGCGAAGGATTGAACAGCTTCTTAAGCAAGTTGTTTCTGATATTTATGATCAAAAGGCCAAAAAGTTGAGTTCTACAATGTATCATCTCTCTACAGAGAATATACTGCTAAAACTACGCTGCCAAGGCCTTGAATCAGCCCTTTACAATGAGAAGAAGAAGCGTCAACGTGGGAAACCTTTACAACTTCAATTACAGGCCCCTGAGGACGGCGGCGCGGTGTTTTATTCTCCCCAAAAGGTTCAGCAGGCCCGCGATCTTCAAGCAGAGAAAGAGAAGGCAGAACAGCGCCTTAAGGCTTCAAAAAAGGAAGCAAAGATACAGAAGCAACAGGAAAAGGATGAGAAACAACGGATTCTTGAAGAAAGAAAGCGAATACGTGCATGTAATAAGGAACTACGGCTTCAAGAGGCAGAGAGAAAGAAACACCAAAAGGAGGAAGACCAGCTTGCCAAAGAGGCCGATATACAGCTTCAAAATGACCTTGGAAAGGTTAGAAGAGGCAAGAAGAAGCCTCTAAAGGCTTCATTACCGCAAAATTCACAGGATACAGGCCCTCCAGAGGCTGAAGTTGTTGAAGAGGCCCCTCCTACAGTCAATCGTCGAGGCAGGCAAATCCGGCTCCCGCATCGCTTCAGAGACCTTTAAAAAGGCTTATTAGGTTGTTTACGGCATTAAATTTAGTCCACCAAAATATTTTTGTATAATTCAAACTTTATGTGGCTCAAAGGCTTCATTTCGTCCTTGTAGGTGGCCGGCGAATTCGGTCGTGAGGTGGGGGCGGTCGTCAGGTGATCACCTACTGTAAGGGAAAAGGCGGATCTCGGATTGCGCCATGTTTTCATTTAATTTTTTTAACCTATCTGCCGGGTTCAGCGCCCAGCCCTATTTATGCCGGTTTATGGATTCTTGTTTGGTCTTGTCTTGTCTTGGATTTTCTTCTTTTTTGAAGAAGAAGGAGAAGAAGAAGAAAAAGGGTCTTATCTTGCCTATTTATAGTGCTGCCGTACCCTAAGAATATAATCTCTAATTTGCTCTGCTCTCTCTCTCTCTCTCTCTCTCTCTCTCTCTCTCTCTTGATATAATTATAATATGGGTATTATGATATGTCCTCCTTGTCTTCACTCTACCTAGTCAAGAATAATCTCTCAGCCGTAGAATGCTCACATGAGCCTCAATCCAGGCCAAGAGAATAATCTCACCTAATGCGAGGGGCCAAAAAGTGGACATAACGGGGAAACATCCCTGCGTCTTTGGGGGCTTTGTTCGCTCAGGGTGTGGAGAAAGGGATTGCAGAGTAGTCAAGAAAGGAACAATCAAGAGAGTTCTCGTAAATGATAAAGAAAACAAAAACAGAGTGAGATGAAGATCTTCCACTAAAGGCTGGGCGAATTTGTTCCTCGGGTTGAAGGGCCGATAAATTGCCGATAATTGTCAGATATCGTCATAGCAGAGGCGTTATAAGTTCAGGGTATTGAATTGGGGATAATCCCAGGATGTCACTAATGCAGACCACGTGTTTCTCGAAAAGTGTCCGGTGAAGAAGGGCCTGTCTTAGGCTTGATACAGGGCTCATGATCTGATAATTGAATACAACTACTCCTACAAGAAACTACAGCCTAACTTTACCGTAGAAACACCAAAGATAGCGAAGTATTGCTCTCAAGATTGTTCTATTGTATCTTATCGGTCTGTCTAATACCATCTAGGTATGGATGTATCAAGTAGCAAAAGCTATGGTCCAAAGCAAAAAATAAAAATACAAATACAAATGGAAATTAAAACACTGGGAGATGAAGGGATCGAGTCGGCGGAAAGGGAGAAGTAGATCAGGGAGGGACCCCGAGAATCAAAACTGCTCAAGACGATAATAAACAGATATATGGTATAAAAAGGGGAATAAATTCTATTATGTCGACAACATCCAACCCATATTATCCACAATATGCAAAATGTTAATATTCAAGGAAAGAAAAAGGAAAACAAGCTTAGGATGATCCCTTGTTCTTGCTGCCTTTGGGAACACGAGCTAGCCAGTAAAGGAACACGGCAGCGAAAATGTTAAACACAATGTACGCCCACATGATGCCAAAGTTGCGCCAGGCGTCGCTGTAGTTACTAGAAACCGCGGCCAGGAAGGTATCAGTGGAAGAGATCTGGCAATACTCGCAGTTGGAGGTGGCATTGTCGACGGCCAGCGTCCCCTCTACCACGTCCATGTAAGGCTGCAAGTACTCCAAGCAGGTGGAACCGGTAGGCGGCTCGAGATGCAGGTATTCGACAGCCTCGCAGGTAGCATCTGTGCCGGAGACACCGGTGGACAGCATAGCAGACACGAGATATGTGAACGGCGAGATGCGGTACATGAAGATCCAGAAGCCGGGGAGTTGCTCGGGGGTAGCGAGGACACCGCAGAAAACCAGACACAGGGAGAAGAGCAAGTTGGCCAGATTACCACCAGTTTCGGCAAGCTCGATACCGGCGATGATCATGTGGGCGAAGGTGGAGGTGAAGAGGAGGAAGGCGAGGATGAGCAGGAACATCAGGGCGCCACGTTCGTGGACCGCATCAGTGGGTTCAGCGTTGCGGTATAGACCAACGGGGTAGTACCAGCAAACATAGATTATAACGGCCATCAGGGTGTTCCACGGGAGTTCAACAAGAATATTGGCAGTCATGAATGCCTGCCACGAGTAGGCCTTGGATGGCCGTTCACGAGCCTCATACAACGCACGCTGGGTGCAGAAGTTAGGCATAATCTGTTGCACAAGGTTACCGAAGATGGTCATCAGCATGAAAATACTGAACATCTGGTTCTGGAGACCCTGTCTGCTGTTAATTGCCTGGAAAAACGAGAAACCAATGTATAGCGCAGTCAGACTGCAAAGTGCTGCCTTGGAGTAGATGTAGACAGGGGTACGCCAATACTGTGAGAACACACGGACCAAACACTCCCAAAGTTGAACCGAGAATGGAGCGGCGAATTCGCGGAAGCCGGCGGGGTCGTTATCAATGGTCTGCACAGGCTGCAGGGACAGGCTAGACTTAAGCTCCGCAAGATGCTCGTGGACTGCCTGGCGCTCAGGGCTGTCGCGCCAAACGGCAGGCCAATCAACATCACTGTGGGATCCAGGGGCGGCTCCAATAACCTCAAGCATCCATTCGGCAGGGTTGGATTCCGTAGGAAGCTTGGGGGCACCATTTTTCTCAAAGTAGCTAGCAAGAGTCGAAGACTTTTCACCAATCTCGCCAAAGTACACGGTCTTACCACCCTTGGCAAGGAAGAGGAGGCGATCAAAGCGCTGGAAGAGCATGGCGGAAGGCTGATGAATGGTACACAAGATAGCCTGGCCGTGCTTTGTCAGGGTGTCAATAAGATCAAGAATGGACCAGGACGTTTGACTGTCAAGACCAGAGGTGGGTTCATCAAGGAAAAGGAGCAGCTGAGGCTTGGCAGCGAGTTCCACGCCGATCGTAAGGCGTTTCCTCTGTTCGACGTTAAGACCTAGGAAATATTAGCGCTGATCATCCTATCTCAAAGAGGTCCATAGTAGATATACCTTCACCAGGAACACCAACAACGGCGTCAGCGTACGCCTCCATTCCGAGAAGCTTGATGACCTCTTCAACGTAATCGAGCTTCTCTTGGCGACTGACATGAGCGGGTTGACGAAGGATAGCACTGAAGCGCAAAGCCTCGCGGACGGTGGTGGTATGCAGATGAAGATCTTGCTGTTGGACGTAACCGGTCTTACGCTGGAAAGACTGGTCTCGGGGACGGCCATCAACCAGCATCTCGCCGGACACGACTCCCATAGTCACACGAGTAGCAAGCACATCCAAAAGCGTAGTTTTACCGGCACCGGACACACCCTAGATAATAACGTTAGTAGAAATCCCATGACCTGGGGGCTGGGTCGTTTCGTACCATAAGAGCAGTGCAAGTACCAGGCTTCACCCATCCATCCACATGATCAAGAATGCGTCGGGGTTCACCCTTGATCTTGATGTCGTAGCACACATCCTGCCAGTGGAAAATAGCCTCTTGTCGCTGGATGTTAGCACCGTCCGTATTCGACTGATCAACCTTCTCGCCGGCAGTCGCTGGGCTATACGTTTCGACGTCGTCGATAGCCGGGGGGGCCTGACCGCGACGGAACAGCAGAACTTCACCCTTAGACTTGGCCTCAGAGATGTACTCAGTAGCCGTCAGGTAGGTGAACAGGAAGAAAACCATGAACCCAAACATGATGCCCAAGTTCCTCCACTTGTGGCTTTCGAAGTAGTCGAAACTTTGGTGGAGGTAATCACTTCCTTGGACGAACTCCGAGCCACCGACCGCACCAACCACCGCACAGATCTTGTTTGAGAGGGGGACGTTCTCGTAGCCAGGGCCTCTAGGAACCCACTCCAAATCCGAGCACCGAAAAGTCCGACCCTCGAATTCGTTGACCATCAGAGACTCGAATCCATAACCAATGGGGTTGATGTAGTTCATCCATCGAGACCAGCCCAGCATGTTCCTGGTGGGAATAGTGAAGCCGGTATAGATGACCAGACCGAGAATCAGGATGGCGGCAGGCACCAGAGCCTGGGAGAGGGTTCGGGAGGAGGCAGCGATGGTACGGAACAGCATAGACATGGTCAAGGTAGTTATAAACGAAAAGAGCAGGAACACGAAGAATGCACCGGGCTCGCGGCGGAGGTTCGTCATGAAATAGAGCGTGATATTGAAGATGATGGCATTCAAGATCTTATAGGGCATGTCGCAAAGCATAGAAGCGATGGCTTCGGCAAATGGATGGTACATGGCATAACGAGATTGTTTCTCGACGATGGGTCGTTGGGCATACAGGGTAAGAATCTAGCTGGATGTTAATACTCATCATAGGACTAAAAGCAAGTAATTAGCATACCTCAAGAGCACTGGAAAATGCATTAAGCAAGACGGCAAAGAAAAGCAGAGCTCCACGAGAGTAGAAGCTGCTGGTTTCCGTGTTCAAGTTAAAGAAGACACTACCAATAATCAAAGCCATGATGAAGTTTCCGATAAGCTGGGTCAACGTCAAACTAGCGTCACCCTTCAAACGTTGGAAACCCCGGATCATGCACAGCCGGACCTGTTCGTAGACGGAAACAGTGTAGGGAGACTTGACCCTCCTGTCGATGAAGGTGTCAGTAATCAACAGCATAAGAACTCATGGAGGTTCCACTTACTGGTTCTTGGCCTGCATAGCCCGACGAGACTCGACGAACCTAGCCACGGACTCCCCGCCGAGAGGGAATTCTTGGTTGTATTCCTCGATCTCCCTGATCAACTTGGCATGGGCCTCACTGTTCTTCCAGGCAGAGGCGAACTCATCAGGTGTCTGAGGGACTCTGCCTTCGAATCCCTTCCTAACAATACGCTCGGCAGGGCTGGTAAGGGAGGTCAGGAAATCAGCAGTCGTCTGGCGTTCGGGGCACTCGAAACCCATGTCTACGAAGAACTCCCTGGCCTCAGTCGTACGTCCGAAGTAGATCTGTCGGCCTTCGTACAAGACAGTGACCTTGTCAAAAACCTAAGCGAGTATTTTGTTAACAACGTTCCCAGGACGGTAGGCGGTTTAGGAACAACCCACGTCGTAGGCACTCTGGGAGGCCTGGTAAATGGCGACCGCAACAGTAGCTCCGGCGTACTTTGTCATTAAGTTTAAGGTCTTGCAGAATTCCAAGGCGTTGGCGCTATCCAATCCACGGGTGCTGTTATCCCAGCATTGCAGGGGGCTAGCACTGAGGGTGGCCTCGGCAATAGATACCTAAGCAGGGGATCAGTAAGATTTCAGTGACCATCGTGCTCATGGAGACTTACACGCTTGCGCTCACCACCACTGACACCACGAACAAAGTCATTTCCGACTCTCGTGTTGATGGTATGTGAGAGACCGAGCATTGCCATGACAACATCACGCATGTGCACAGCGTATTGCTCCCTGGTGACGCCAGGCAGGCGATTGCGAGGGCAACGGGCGAGGGCGGCGAATTTTAGGGTGTCTCCAACAGACAACTGAGGGAAGTGGACATCGGTCTCAGCAGTGTAGATAGCTTCACCTCGGAACTGGTTTCGCATTTGCTTTGCAGGGATACCCTGGTAGTTGAGCTCGGACTTATCGTCCATATGAATACCATTCATTTCACCAGCAAGGGTCTTGAGGAAAGTAGAACATCCACTTTTGATATTGTTAGCGGCGCTAGAATCAAAGAGTGGGTTTAAGGGGGGTCCTACCTTCCAGGACGGCCGAGAACGACAAGCATCTCACCACTCTTCACAAGACCATCGAAGTCACGTAGGATCTGAATCTTCTGTTTTCCAGTGCCCGTGATCGCACGAGCAAGAGCACCAATCTGCAGAACCGAATTGAACACATCCTTTTGATAATCCGTCGGGCTACCGAAACCATGAACGCTGAGGCTGCGGAAGGATACACCGGCCTCGCGTTTGGGATACCTTTCTGGATCACGGGAGGACAGCGCCAGGAGGTTCTTCATCCAGCTCTTGGCCCTAAAGTTGGGGCTGGCCGGGTTCAGCGTGGAATCCTCCTGGACTTCGAGGAAGGGGTTTTCGGTATTATGTGTGGAGTACTTGGTGGACTGGTGAGTCAATCGCTGAGCCAGACGGGTAACTTCTTCCTCGGCATCTGGCGCAAAATCATCGCTGCTCGCGTCTTTTTCGTTGGCGGTTTCCGCAGTACTCAAAACACTGCTCGAACTTTGGGCGAATTGCTCCCGGGGCGCCAGGTTGCCCGCGTTGGTGTCAACAACCTCGATCGGTTCGGCACTCTCATTGTCAACTCCCCGTGCAGCTACCTCGCGTGCAGGGTTAAGATTGGGGTTGATTGTCCCCATAAAAGACATGGTCGCTGTGGGCCGAGACAACCAGTCTCAGGTATTATTGGCGACGCCCGAAGGCTCAATGTGGGGGTGCTTAAGGTTCCTGTTGAACCAAAATAGCGTAAGGGTTGCTGAAAGACCGATGTAAGAGTCGACGAAGTATTATATGGGTGGCGCAAAGAGTGACCGGTGTATAGAAGCGAGGGGAGAGAGGCCGAAGGAGGGGGAATCTACGAGAATTAAGTATAAAAAAGAAGGGTCAGAAACGGCTTCTCTAGAGGAGGTTCCCCGTATCTTAATACTTGCGGACTAGTCCACCAAGAGCCCCTCCCCCAAGAATTCGGGCGAAATGACAGGGAAAGAAAATAAAAAAAATTAAATGGAACCAGATCCAAAAGTCTTGGCTTCAGCTGAGCTTAACCCGTTATAGGCATAAGGAGGTCGTTTGAGCGAATCGGGTGCAGCAACTTCCAGGCTCCGGACCCAGAGAGGTGAAAACGGGTCTGTTCGAACATGACTCTCCCACCGTATAGCTATACGGGGGAACGAGACCTGACCGGACTTAAGCGATCGATAATGGTCTCTTCTTCCTGCATAGCTACTTTGATGACTCTTGTTCGGTGCCTAATGTGACTCTGACTGTCCCAAGGAAGTCCCTCAGTGGCCATCGACTTACAATGATTGGGGATGAATTTTGAAACACGCTGCGAAATCTGCCTAGGAATCTCACTCGGGAAGTTCAGGGTACCGACAAGGCCTCCCCTGCAACCTGCAATCATCCTCATGCGTGAAGCGTGTGCCTAGGCACTGAAGAGGGAACGTATCCTATGCAGTTTCCTATTAAGGGATCTACTTCAGCAATTTATCTGGTTCTTGTAGGAGAGAAGCCAATCGAAACCACACTCCATGAGAGTGTCAATGCATTCGGAAACCACAAAGCCAGCAACGAAGACTATGTTGTGAGCAAGGATACGATGCATTGATGATCTCGCTTAGGCTCAAGAGGACATCGGAGACATATTTGGACCGTTTGGGGCTAAATTAGAGTCGCGTGGCTGCCCCTCGGAGACTTTGATCCGGCCAACATCTTGAACGAAGGCGTGGCAACAATCATCATAATCAATGATCAATGTTTTCGTTCCAAAAAAGAAAAAAAGTAAAGAAATCCCCTTCCACACATTATCTGAAAAGGGAGTGAGTGTGGGGCGGGAGTCAAGCCTTCCGGTGGCCGACAGAAACGACTTGAGTAAGCACCTTTTACGGTAACGTATTCAACCATCGAACCGCCAAAACCACCGAACCGCCAGCTCCATATCCCATACAAAATGGCAAATTTTGACCCTTTATATCTCAACCATTCTGATATCATTACACTAGATATTTGATGTTT
>JAPDEL010000164.1:0-34410 GCA_027569095.1 Aspergillus conjunctus
CCCCCCCCCCCCCCCCCCCCCCCCCCCCCCCCCCCCCCCCCCCCCCCCCCCCCCCCCCCCCCCCCCCCCCCCCCCCCCCCCCCCCCCCCCCCCCCCCCCCCCCCCCCCCCCCCCCCCCCCCCCCACTGCCGTCCTCCTCTTGGCTTTCTGCAATAAGCGCCCCTGGTTCCACCGGTGCAGAGTGATTGGCCTGATCGAGCACTCCGCATGGATAGTTGGCACCGTCTATCGATGGAAAGGCGCTATTTTCTGCACGGCGTGGAGTTGCAATTGTTCGGATCGCAGGCCTCATTTCGCAAGCCTCCCACCCTCGCCACACCAGGCCATCGGAGGACAATTGAGCGTTTCTCTGGCCAATTTACAACTTTCCGTATCCAGAATTCATGGATGAACAGCCATTATCGATGCCAAGCACAGAACGGTTGAGCTAAAGAGAGTCTAAAGTCGCCTTCGAGGGCTGTGGATCGGCGGGTCGCGCAGTTGCAGTGGTTGGCTGGAAATGGTGCTGCCTAATCTCCCTCCTTTCTTGGACGTCCTTGGGACGCTCAGGGATGCGCCAGTCGGAGGCCAGCAGCCCTCCTTTCATCACTGGTTCATCTCGGTTGTGTCCGTCAATCCATCACTGGCTACACGTTGTTATCGGGGGGGAGACGTGGTTTATGCCAGACTTATCCACAGATTACTATTCGCAAGGATTAGTCCAGACTCCATCCATTCATGCCGGACGGAGACCGAGGATATTATTCCATGGGTCCAACGAAGACCTCCTTCCCTTATTCAATTACGGAGTATCCTTAAAGGAATTGTTCGGGCATGTGACACTGACCTGGAATGACTCGGTGAGCGAGGGGATAGCCCTAATTGAGCGCTATGTGTTTCTATCTCCAAAAGCCATCCTGTCTGTTCTCTTTCCTTTAGGCATCGCTCGCCAGCTACTCAGGAATACATCGCTTCGCTGCGTCTCATTTCTCACAGAGTAAACACGCACTCGATCTTCCATTCCCCATCCCCCATTCCCATCCTTTCGTGGACACAAGGGAGAAATCTCCGACCGACCATGAGCCAAACATACCCAGAGAGACCACTAATATATACTCTGGTGGCTCCAAGATGTGTTTCTGCGGGTTCGCTCAAGTTAGGAATCCCATGAATTAGCTTTGACGTCTTTTGCAGCACATTTCTCAAACCCCGTCCCCCTCTGGAGAGTTTAAAAGAGAAAAAGATGCCGAGAGGAATCCCCTCCAGGCAAAGAACCGGTCAAGACTCTTGGCCCACGGCGTCTCCACTGTATTGTTGGCACTTGACTTAGCTCATGAAAATCTTTGTCCACGGCGATTGGATTGCTACCGCTATTAGCGTCATCGAGCCATCTCGCGATATCTCAGCTTCAACTCACGGAAGTACTGGTGGACCGCGGTGCCGCACCCGCGGCTGCATCTTAGTTTCTTATTAAACCCCCTTCACATGATACCGATACCAGCAAATGATCTCGCCGGTCCATGTTGCTGACCGCTGTGTCGCAAGGGCTGACTCGGTTCTGGATGTCCCGAGCAGGTGTCATCGCTGCAATTACTACCTATCTCTGTTACTTGTACGAATGCATAACCGACATCTATCGCTTCGTGCTTGGACGCCCTCATGAAAAACCTTCCCTCTACCTTCCCTCTTGAGCCTTCACCATAAGAACGGATGGAAGGTCATCTCGAGCTATCCTCTGTTCCTCAACTTTGCTCTCGGGAAAGGCTTAAATGGAAACCGATTCATTCACTCCGGTCCCCTGACCGCCTATAGCTTGGAATACAGCCTGAAGATGAGAGCGCTAATTGTCAAAACGAATGTTCACATCAGACGAGACCAGAAAAATGATCACAGGAATGCCTCCACCGGGATAATAGTCCGACGAACCCCAATTCCACCAGCAACGTGACGATTGAACAGCTACCGCCGGATATTAGGCATGATTTTGGACTCGCAGCGGTTTAGTCAACGAGGGCGATGTCGAAATTGTTATGTCGACCGTAAAGCATCAAGCGAGATAGATCACTTTCTTCGAAACCGCGAAAAGAACGACTTCGACTCCGGCTTTGCTTCCTGTTCTTCCACCCGGAGGGTTCCAATCCTAAGCTCTGCTCCGTACCGCCTGAGGATATTGTCGCCGTGATATTTGCGATACTTCTTGGAGGCGTCGGTGCCCGCCACGCCGACGAGGACTACCTAACGTATCAGCACCGCACAGTAAATCCAAAGAAGAAGACGCACTCTTTTGCCCTCCAGGATGCTCGTATTGCCATTTACCCAGATCGTAGACCACGTTGTCGATTATCATCCAGAGATCGGCCGCGCGCAGGGCGACGTCCTGGCGGGAATACACCGCCTCTGGCGGGGTGGGCTGAGGGGGATCTGCCTGGGTTTGTGACATGATGCGATCTCTGGCCTGGGTATGACTGGGCTCGTGTACCTGGGGGGTGTTTGGATAGATTTAGGGAAGGGGAGCTACGAGATCGATCACTCAAAACATGGAGAGGAAAACCCTGATCAGCTTCGGGAGCCTCGGTCAGCGGGGCGGGGAGCCACAGATGCCGCCGCTAACGGTCTCTGACTGCGGTCCGAATAAGCTGCTTCTGGTAGAGAATGGGAGAAAAGAAGATACGAGCACGTGCGATCTAGTCGCGCCCTCTCTCGGTGTGGGAGATTTGCACGTCTTCTACTGATTGGCAATATAGTCTGAGAGATGCAGGATCAGTAGTGGTAGAAAATAAATAAATATTTTTTAACATCTCGCTTCAAAATTCATAATTTTTCATTAGATACAATCAAGAAATCATTCAATCTCATTTTTTCTCAGGCTTTACGGTTTATGAATATTAGTATATTATATTTAATATAGCAGTAAAATTATACATTTCATCTTAATTCCATTATTATTTACTCTAATATAAATTTATATAGACAAATCAACTAGCCTGGACTTTGTTCCATTTCCATTCTGAGTATTATGCTGCCATCCCAGATTACAAGCCTTGTCATGTCCATATCGTATAGAACTTTATATATAAACAATGTTACATTGATTCTGTTGTGCCAGGAACTGATTAGCGCATCCCACTTCCTTTCTCCCACTCCCACTCTCACGCTCTTCCTCATTCACGTTCCTCCAAGACCAAACAAACCCCTGGATCCCACAAGCTGGACAAAATGCCCCAAGAACTCGACGAGACTGATATCCCCGAATTCGGATTCCTCCCCTTCGACCACTTTGTCATCGTGAGAACCCTCCGCCCATCATCTTCTATCTCTTCCTCACTAACAACCCAGGCACTCTGGGACCCCGAATCCCCTCTCTCCAGGCAAGAACAGAAAAGAGCTCTGGTGGACAAATGGATTCGCCTGGGGAAATCCGGTCGCGGGGTAACCTCCCCCCTTCTGCCTCCCTTCTACCCCCAATCTCTTTCCCTTACCCAGAAAACAAGACCTAATGCAAAATCCAGTCCTTCATGCAAGAAGACATTCCGTATCCGGAGGACATCCCCAGCTACGTGCCCCGGGATCTCCTCTCCAGCGCAGAACGCGCCGTGGACGGGGAGAAATCAAGCACCCTCTTCATCCGCACCTGGTTCGGGCAGCCCGGGGACAAGACGAGCCAGGACGCCGCGGACGCAGCGTACAGCCGTCTACGTGTTGCCGTGATGCAGCAGGGCGACCCGGACGCGTCCAACGACTGCATGGACGAGGAGTTCATCTTTGAGGACCGCGACGAACTCGGGGCTGCGGGGTTTGAAGGGGCCGGCGAAGACGTGGTCGATGGCGTCGCGGTCGGGAGGGCGGGGTCGGTGCCCGGCTACCTTGCGACCGCGCTGCTGCACTGCCCGGACCAGTTCGACGGGACGAGGGTCTACGAACTGCGCGAGTTTGCGCTGTCTGAGGGTGGAGCAGAGGCCGTGGCGGAAAGGGACAAGGAGCAGAGCCTGCTTGTGCTTGTCGCGGATCGCACGGCGTGTGAGGAGGGCTGGGTGCTTCATCTGGCGGTCAACCACAGGGGTCAGGTTCTTCCGTTTCGCGTCCGGGATCAGGCCACGATGGTTTCTACGAATGTGGGATCCTGGTTGAATGGGGAGGCCTTGGCTGAGAATACGCTTGATCCGGAGGAGGAGACAGTGCACTACATGCGAGAGGGCGATGGGTGGGAGTGACTTTGCCTTTTTTACGGGGAGTGGTTGAAATGAATGCCTTTTAATTCCTATCGTGATGAAATTGCTATATATTTACCGAAATCCCCTCTTAATGGAGTCTACTGGCCCCGATATGCCGCTTCATGTCGGCGCTCGACAACGCCTCGAGTTCTTCCGGCGAAATGCCCAAGGGAATCTCGAACTCGGGTCCATCCTCTGGGATCTCGACGCCTGGAAGGAATGTCTGTTAGCTTATAAATAGGGAGGATGCCCGGCTCGAAACGAGACTCACTCTCAATGTTGAACAGCTCCTCGGGAGTCGGTTCCTCGCCTCGCTTGATCTTTGCGCTGGCCTTGGCGTTGTTGAACACCACCTTACACCTGTTCCCACTGTTAGCCAGGGTCAAACCTCAGAGGATAAACGGTACGTACGCCTTCATTCGAACGTAGAGATTGTTGGCGTTGCCCCAGAACGGGTGATCTCGGGTCTCGGTACCACTCTTGCACCACGCGTTGTTCCCAGTGAACTTATACTTGTCGTTATCAAAGATATTGATCGCCCCCACGACATTGGACATGTTGTCCTCGTCGCCCTCGCCCTTGGTCAGCTCGTGGTTGAACACTTCATACGACGAGCCCGCCGGGCTGGTTGTCGACTCCGAGTTGAAGAGATGGACCGTGAAGCTCTTCTGGTTGTTTCCAGCCCAGTTCCAGGCTTTGTCCTTGTCCGGATTGGTGAGACGGCCCCTGGCCGACGAACTGGCCCAGTCGATGCTCCACGACTTGAACGTCGTCTTTTCGTTGTTGTCGCTGCCCGTCCACGTCACCTTCTGCTCGACCCCCTGGGGCAGCTTGTTCAGGTTACTCTGGGTGTTCTGCTGGTAACCTGGCACGCAGCTCCGGCTGTTGGACGACGGGATGCCACCCTCTTCCAGTGAGTTCCAGGGGAACTCGTCGCAGCTAAGCCAGTTCTCGTTGCCCGCTTTGCCCACTGGCCTGTTGGTCAACCGCGACAGCTCCTTTGAAGCGTCAACGCAGCGTGCGGCCCAGCTGTCCGACTTATCGACCTTCTGGCCTTGGTCGTCCGTGGTGCTGTAGTCGTGTTTCGACCCTTTGCCACAGACCTGGTATCGGCGATTGCCGTCGTCCGACGAGCCCTTTACACTAAAGGTCGCTGTGAACGGCCCAGCCCCTAGACCCTTGGTTGAGAAATATTTAAGGATGTTGTGGCAGATCCCCGTGGCCTGCCTGCTGGTCCCCGGGACCGTCTCGTCCGGGAAATACTTGCAGTTGTACATCATCGCCGGGATGGCGTTGACACAGCTCTTGGTCGGATCAACATCCATTGGATCACCGTCGTCGTCGTCGTCGTCAGCCCGTTTCGTATTCGAGTCAGATTTTCCTGGATTCCACTCGCATGCATCTCCCGCACACGCACCGCTCGCGCACTGGCCGCCGTCGTTGCAGGTGAAGAAGCTTTTCTTGGTCTCGTCAAAGGCGGGCACGTCTTCGAGGGTGGCCCTTTTCGCCAGAGATCTGGGGGCGAGAAGCCCGCCGGTCTCGTACCAGGGGCCTGCCTCCTCGGAGGCGCTGACGTTGTATATCGGGATGAAACTGTCCGGGCCCTCTTCGTCGGGGACGAGTGGGTGGCGCTTGGAGACTGAGGTAGAGCCGTGGTGCTCCCACAGGATCTTCTCGCGACCTAGGCCGTTCCAGAGGGTTTTTGCTATAGTGAGGATTGCATTAGTGTGAAGCCGCCAGCGAGAAGGGGGTGGGGAGACATACGTTTCAGCGCGTAATCTCCCAGCCATTTGAAACTAGAAACATTAGTCTTATGTGCTTAATTACTTGCCCCGGAAAAGCAAGGTACTCACACTGCCCTTCCACCGATACCTGGTTGAAGTGAGCAAAAGGGAATCTGTAGATGAAGAGACGCCGACTCACCAAAGTTGTAAAAGTATTTGATAAAGATACTATATGAAGCCGCCGGGGGATTATTATCAACCCCTCCACTGGCCTTGCCCTCGACCTCGAACCGCAGCGTATTGTTCACGAAACCCACAATCTGCGCGTCCACAAGAGTCGCCTTGCTGCCAATCGGGCTGGCGACCTTGATGCCCAGGTTCGCCTCGGGCGTGACCTGGAAGTCGATATAGACCTTCGCTTCCACGCTGGCATCCAGGATAGGCACCATGTCAGTCCCGCCCGCGCGTTGCTCCTTGTCCTTGTTGGGTTCCAGGAACTTCTGGAACTCCTCCGAGTCGTCATTCTGGGGGAAGTACATCTCGTACTTGGGGAAGGTGATCTTCGCACCGGCGGTCAGTTTTCCGGCTACTCTGGCACCGCCGTTCATGTTTGCCCAGATGTCCAACGTCGGACCGACGGCGGCGATGCCTTTGATGGCCAGCCCGGGATAAGACAGTGTATCGATGATCTTGATCCGAGGGCTGCGGTACTCCATCTCCGCGCTTCCCTCGATCTCAATGACGGCCTGGGCAACAGGCTCGAGTTCAAAGTAAGCATATATCGTATCGATCTTCAGCGGGACGATAGTGCCCTGCGCGTAGTAGGCCCAGCGGGCGTTCAGGTCGAATTTCGCCTCCAGGGAAACATCCAAGCCGGCCTTGAGGACCACATTGTTCCGCGCACACTGCGCCCGGCGACTATAGAGGAGCATCCGCTTGTTGATGGACATGGGCAACTTGCCTTCGTCGGACTTGCGCACGGTGGTGAGCTTTTCGAGCCAGTCGCCAAAGGGCCCCCACCAACGCTTCTCGTGGCGGTTCAGATCGCGCTTCTTGTCTCCGGCGTCGGATTCCTCACCGGTGAAATCGTCCCAGTAGGGGACCAGGTTGGTATAGTCGATGCGAAGGTTGACAGTTGAATCTTCCCGCTTGATGTGGTCGAATCGGTAGTCGATCGTTAGATTATACACGACCGAGTCGTGGCCCTCGACTGCTCGCTTGGAGTGGTGGAAGTCGGACAGATGGGAGGTTTCCACCTGTTCCAGGGATACGATGCGCGCGTAGGGTCCAGATCCAATGTGGCGTGGGAGTGCAATGATGGTATCGGGGGCTCCTCCTTGGAAGACCTTTGCGCAATTTTCCTCCTTGCCCTTCCGGCAGTAGATGAGATGGTGGGACTCCTCGTGCTCAAAGACCCAGTCCATCAGGTTGGGATCCTCGCGGGTGAGGGTCTCGCGCTTCTTGATCGGGTTGTCGGTTCCATCATCGACGTGGGTGAAGACGAAGTTGCCGGGGAATTCTCCCTGCAGGGCGTCTTCGTCCCCGTCCATCACGATGAAGCCGTAGGGGTCGTCACCGACGTCTGTCTCATCGGGGCCATGGGGGTCCTTGTCGTTATTGCCATAGTTGTCGGTGTACCGGTATAGAACATCCTCCCCGATGGGATCCGAGAATATCTTCTTCAGATCAAACGGCAGATCCATGTCGGGATTTGGGTCGCAGCACAGCCGGTGCTGGAGGCCAGGATAGTAGTAATCGCATGGCGGTCTCACCCCGGCCTTCCTGTTGGGCAGTCTGGCCTTGGTCGCAGTGAATTTGGTGGAGGGACAGTGGGTCATCGAGCAATCCGACATTGTTGGCAGATTAATGAGCGTTATGTCCCCGTCTTCCTTGTAGGTCTCGACTTCGGGCGCCCACTCGCAGTTGTTCAGTTTCGCTGGAGTCAGTCAGTCAGTACCATCCTATAGCAGCACCGAGGGCGCGGCAAGCTCTTACAGTCCAGTTTGCAGCAAAAGTTCTGGAACGATCCCTTCTCGCAAAAGTCTCCCCTCGTCGCAATCGGCTGCGCAAAGCCCGTCGAACAGGTTCCAAAGACCGTACAGGGGCTCCAGTGGCAGTCCTCTAGCTCGGGTGCGGCGTCACAGCAGACCGAAACAAGCCCGCTGGAGCACTTTTCCGCCCCGAGAGCATCAATATAGCGATCGGTGACCAGCTCGTAGCGCCCACTACCACACGTTTCCTCTGCTTCGCCGCCGGTGCACTTCGAGGTACCGTCACTTGGTATGCCGACCGTCTTGCAGTTCACAGCCGGGCTCTTCGCCGGGCAGCAGACCTTCTTGTACTCGTCTTCACCGCAGCTATCCGCATTGTGGGACATCAGGCCGTAAAGGTTGGCGAAGGACTCGCCGGGTGAGTGAACGATCGCAACCGTCACGTCCCCGCGGTTGCAGTCTGGGTTGGCCTCGATCGTCTCTCGGTTCTTCCCCGAAACGCTGCTGCAGCCACTGGTCACATAGCATCCATCGCCGGTGAGCCCGCCCATCTCGTCAACGAGGGCTTCTTTTTCATCGTCACTCAGCTCCCCTCCTTCGAGAAGGTCGTCGGTAACGAACTCGTCACCAAGGAGCCCGGTGAGGGCCTGGAAGTCGGTTGTATCCTGGTCAATGGCCCAGATCATGACACCGCCGAAACACTCCTCGTCGAGCATCTTGCGCTTCTTGGCGAAACTCTGCGCGTCGTCGTACGTGATCCACTGCGTCTCATCATAGACCATGTACTTGACTCCCGTCTTTTCATCATAGTGGGTTTCCTTGTCGTTCAGCCGGTGCTGGCGGGCGATAATCTCTGTCATGGGATAATCAGCAACCCCGCACGATATGTTTCTCCCGGGGTGCGTGCGTTACCTTTGAATGTGAGAATGCCGTCCTCGCCCGAACACTCTCCTCTCAATCCAGCCTCGGTGAAGACGCAACCCGGTTCACTACACTTCGCATCCTGTAGGGTAAAGGTTCGTCCGTAGAATCCCATCCCCAGGCTGATTTTGTACATGTTGATGTTGTTCCGGCGCAGGAGGTCAACCCCCAGCTCAATCTCCGTGATATTAGTATGCCCAAAGACATAGGGTCCAGTCCACTCGTTATCCCGATCCCATTTGCCGCGCATATCGTAACTTCAGAGACGGGTCAGTCCAAGAAGATATCCATACGAGAACGGGTTCCATACCTCATCAGATTGAACCAGCTCACTTGCGACTCGAACGCAGACACGTCAAAGTGCTGCAGATACCAGTAACTGGCAGGGATAGCCATGGAGATGTCCCAGGAATTATCGTGGTCTTTAAAGCTTGCCCGCATTTCCTTGACCAGCGACACGTAGTTTTTGTAGTCGGCGTCCTTTCCGCCGCGGTCGTCTATTCTTCCGAGTTAGTTGAGTGAGGGTGGGTATCATTGTCTGGCAGCATACCGGCGACAGGATACTCCCAGTCGAGATCGACACCGTCTAGACCAAATGTATCAAGAAGGTCAATCAGACTCTTGATGAACTTTGTCCGGTTGTCCTTGGACGAGGCCATATCGGACCACGCGGTGCGTGTTGGGCCTGGAGCAACGAGTTAGCGACGAGGTAGATCAACTGTGTCTATCTACGATATATACCTGGATCGCTAAACGCCCATCCACCAATCGCAATAAAGATCCTTAAAGATCGGTTTCGGCGCTTCAGCTTCACAATTCGGGAAATCATCTCGGAACTTTCGATTGTCACCCGAGAATCCTTGATCCCACCAAAGGCGATATTCAGATGAGTGAGAGCCTTGACGGGGATATCCTCCGGCCTGAAGGAGTCACAGTCGCGGCTATCGGCCCAGGTCTCGTAGTAGGCAATCCGCCGCTCCTTCCATCTGGAATTGCCACACTTCTGGCGAGTTGGCTGGCCACAATTGCTCTGGCAGCTGGTGTCTTTATCGTCGGTTTTGGTGCAGAACTCCTCCGTCGTCCCGCAGAAGCCCCAGCGACTGCAGCAGACGTTCAGGGGGCATTCCTTACCATCACCATACTCACCACACTCAGCGACGGCGTCGCAGTTGCTGATGCAGTTGTCTTTCCCGCACCAGTCGTCCCCGAACCCACAGCTACCGGACTTGGAGCAGCAGCCTACCTTGCATGGGTTCTCGGTGTCGCAGGTGGCATCCTGCTGGGCCACCACCAGGGACAGGAGGGGGATGAGGAGGAGGAGGAATTGGACAAAGGAGCGTAGTCGGTGCATTGCTAAGATGCCCCTGAACGCGTTCGCGTTCCAGTATAAGGAAAAAGAGATAACGGAAAGAATGGAGGAACCTGTGATCGAGTTGCAGAGGGGGTATTGAAAGGAGTGGAAGGTAATAAGGTCGGGGGCCAGATCTAGTGCAATTGCAAAGAAATAGAGCTGAAGGAACAGAGGGGCCTCAACTCAACCCATGCTCACACGGTTTTCTTGAGCACCGACATCCGGATATCAGGATATCAGGGAGGGATTCCCTTAGTCGAGAGGGTTGCTCCATCCAGCACCAGGTCAGGGATGTTGTGCGGATCACGCTTACCACCGTGGCTGGACACTGTCTTGCCCGTGTAGGACCGCATGTTGGATGGAGTGTATCCCTAGTGGCACGCCTTGAAGAAATGCCCAACCATCCACCCCCAACCGAGATTAGCTCCGGGGTTGGCGACTTTAGCTTCATCCCGGGATTCCCTTTCCCTTTCTTCGGCAAGAACACGAAATCAGGGATGCGGTCCTAGCCTTGAGAAAAGAAAAGAAAAAAACACACAACAGGGATCTGAATGTAACATGGGGGCTGTTGGCCTCAGGGTTTTCTCAAAGCCGTGGAGTTCCTACTGGCTACGCAGCGCAAGCGCCGGCGGAACCGCCGCAGGGCCCTGAGGGGGTTGCATCTGCCAGGGGAAAGTTTCTCCAAGTAACCCCATGGCGAAAACCTGGCAGAAGATGTGCGGAGTTTATCGGTCGCAAATCGAAATGGTGGCTGAGAGCAGCGATTGCCCAATCCCAAGGGCGCCCTCACGCACTAGGGATACGCTAGTAAAGCCCAGCGTACGCCCCCGGCTCGGCCCAACGCCCGGATTGACCGATTGACCGCGGTTTGCCTTAGCTGACAAGTCTGCAGGTTCCTTTGCCTCAGTCGGATTGGACGCGAGACGACACGCCGACATCGCCAGGCAGGGATCTTTGCTGCAGGATCCGTGGTCAGGCATCCTGTCCCGGGTGGCTCCCATTGCCCGCGCGCATGATGATGCCTGTGAGGGTTAGCTCACTGTTGGAACGTCCGGACGGTCATGAAGATGTCTAGGCCCATGGACTTGGTGTGCCGAGTCTGGCTGTGTGAAGGTGCGACCTCCTGAGAGCCGTGGATTTACTTACCCCGTTGCTCCATCTGCTTGTCGTCGTGGGACCTGCTGTCGAGGAGAGCCGTTCTCTCCTGCTGCGCGCACCGCAAAGCTTCACCTCGCATCCTGCGACGCCTGCCGTCTGTCGTGCAAGATGCGCTCTCTGCTTGCACTGGCTGGCCTCTTGCGGCTGGCTGTGTCCATTTCTGTCGTCCCGAGTCTGCAGCATATCCCCGCCGGCGTACGAGCTGCCTGTCGGACGACTCTCGCCAAAAACATGACGGAATGCTCCGAGGCTTTCCACGATGAACTGAAATATATTCCGTCGTCTTCGCTGTCTGAGATATGCACCACGGGCTGCGCGAACGCTCTCTCGTCTCTCTATTCGGAGGCGTCTACGAGATGTGGCACTGATTCCGTCAATATCACGGTCAATGGCACGCTGCTTGCAACCTTCAGGCCGCTGGACCTCGTGGGGGAGCTGAGATACAAGTATAACCTTACGTGCCTGAAAGATAAGTAGTATCCAATCCAGTATTTTTCGAGGCTCACCCTGCTTACGCTCCCTTTACGAGAAGGAGGCTTCTGTAAGGACAAGCTGGCAGACGTCGCGGACGATGAAATGTGCTCGGACTGCTACCTGCAATCGGTTCAGCTTGGGATCAATCAGCCCATAGGGGATTCCCCGGTCAACCGGGATGAGTTCAATGATCTCAAAGAGTCTTGTGGCATACCGACAACGTCATATCCAGTTACCCCGACCCCGACGGGCACTCCACCTGAAGAAACGTAAGTAGAGCCATTCCAACTGATGCAGCCCAAAGCTAACCCGAGTTCAGGTCAACATGCGCGACCACGCATACCGCAAAGGCCGGCGACACCATCAATTCCATCGCCAAAAGCCTTTCTGTGGCTACCGACCGGCTCCTCGCGTACAACGACTTACCATTGAGCCTGGATGAGCCCTTCAAGGGGGGCGAGGAGCTCTGTCTCGACCAGGTGTCTGGATGTTTTGTCCATCAAGTGGCGAGCCAGGACACTTGCTCGTCGCTGCGTCAACTTGCCGGAAGCCAGGTCGACGAGCTGATGCTCCGGTCGTGGAACCCTACGATTGGAACCGACTGCTCGAATCTCAAATTCATGGTAGGGAAATACATCTGCATTGGTCCTCCAGGGCAAACAACCACTTTTGTCCCCGTCGTCCCATCCACGACCACGCCCCCAGTGATTACCACGCCGCCCGACACGTACACCTGGGAACCGGCCCCCGACACCCTGACCAGCTCCGTGAACATCACCACCACCTGGCTGTTCCCTGAACCGGCGAGCGATCTCGTCCCGACCCAGACACCTTCTCTCCCGTCCGTGGACGACAGCCAGGCGATAATCGAGCGTCTCCAGTTCTGCCCGTTCACCGACGAGCTCAACGAAACCGTCTGGGACCAGGACCTCGAAGACGAGGAGTACCACCTTCACTCCTGGGACCTCGACTTCGAATGTACCGACGAATACTGGGCTCCGTACTGCTTACCTGCCCCCGATGACCCGATCCTCCCCAGCCCCACGGATATCCCGTCCTCCTGCCTGCCCACCATTACCACGATCATACCAGACGGCTGGGTTGACCCCCCCGGTCCCACGCAAAGCGGCATCCCAGATAACTGCAACAAGTGGCACCTCCTCCAGAACGGGGACAGCTGTGCTGGCGTCGCCGCAAAGTACGGCTTGACCGTGGCCGAGTTCCACGCGCTCAACCCCAGCATCAACGAGCAGTGCGGAAATCTGCGCGCGGCATTTGCGGTGTGCGTGCGCACCTACGAAGAAGCGCCGCCGACGACGACAACAACCACAACGGCCGGGCCTCCTGGTCCGACATCAACGGGCACGAGTCCGACATGTACGAAGTGGCATCTTCTTAAACAAGGTAAGCCGGCGCCTCCGAGTGTACTCTGAGATCGAGACAGCTAACGAGAAATTACAGGCGACTCGTGCGACTCGATTATTGCCGAGTACGGGATTATTCTGAGTCGCTTCCGCCAGCTTAATAGAAGCGTCGACTCTACGTGCAGTAACTTGGTCGTGGGCAATGCCTACTGCGTGGGTTGATCTATCAAGTCTGTGTCTGGCATACTGATCTCGCGATCGATGTGTGTTTTGCAAGGAGAGCCAATGTGAATTCCAGTGACGTAAAAAGATTACGGATTGTATCCTCCACTCTCACATGTAGTAGTCCCTTTACCTCGCCAGTAGATTGCCATCCACTCCAACTTGAGGCCCTGTCCTAATTGCCTTGGGCTTTCAGCTATGGAGCGAGATCCAGATTCACAGACCTCGATGGAGGAGTTGAGAGTAGCTCCACTCCTGGCTGAACTTCAGGCTACCAGCGAGAACCTTGAGGGTATCTACTCCATCGACCCCTCACTATTCCCAGTCATACTACCCCTCACCGTCACACCGAGGGGCTCAAATGATCCATTCTTGTTCGTAGTCTTAGGGACTAGGAACCGGCACGAGCCGACAAAGAAGGAGCTTGCTCCACCTGAGAAATTGCACTATCCTACCCTGATTTCTGGAAAGGATTACCTCGTTGGGCAAGGAAGGTTCTGACAAAAGCCTCGTTCAAGGCCCAAGTGGGGGCCAATCTGCAGCCTGCGTTCCCATCCTGGATTCCTCGCCCTCCAGTTGGACCGTTAAACTCATCTGCCAAGAAGAATCCAAGACATCATCATGCATCCTGTTCGTATTCCGACGGGGATCCAATTCGCGCCAATAAAGGGCCGCAACGAGCCAACAGAAGGCATTCGCCAAGAGAGCGGGAATTTTGATCAGGCCCCTTGCAGGAGGGACTCGACCAGAGGCTGTGGCGCATGTAACCAAGGAATAAGCACTACTACATAGTACAGGGTGCTCTGGCCATTGGGGGGCCTGAGCTGGAACAACTCCTCCTAACCCTGCTAGCGGGCTCATGGAGGCAATTGTTCGGCGAGGTCAGATCGGCCCTCGGGCTCTACCCTAACTCTGCAGAGGTCCTCCAATGGGTGGCCCTGTCTATCCAACAATCCCAACCAGGCCCTCTACAGAAACCGTCCCTGACGAATGGGAGCGTGCAAGGTCTCACCCCATAGTCACAGCAAGTTTTCTTTACGCTCCGGTCGCGGAGATAACATCAAATGAGCTTCAGCCGGGGACACCATGTGAGCAGACTCGACCGAGGGTTACAACGAGAGCATGCAGGAATCACGAATTGCCGTGGAAGCGAGGTTGCCAGGTGGACTAGCTCAGCTCCTAATATCTTTCAGAGGACTAGGAGCGGGAAACCCGGAACCCGATGGATTGCGATTGCCTTGAATATCCATGAAAGGCACCCCCGCCATCTCTCGCCCAGTTTCTGCAGCCGCATCGAAAGCACTGCATATAAGAAGCCGAGAAGAGGGCTAGGTTGATCCCTCCCCGTTTCGTCCTTCTTTGGAGTTCTTGAGCCATTGCTTTGGGACAAACAACCTTGCTCAAGATGGGCGACAAGCGATACGCAGCCCTTGTAGGCCTCTTTGGCATCTCGGGAGCCCTTGGTGCGGCGAGGACGAAGCTCCGACGAGATGAAACCCCGAATCTGCCCTATGACCCTGACACCACTTCCTACTGCACGTGGTGGTGGGACAATGATGGGTCGGTGGCCTGTACGGACATGCCGTCTGTTTGGGGCATTTCGATGCCAGACTTCCTGAGATGGGTCAGTTCTCTACCGTGGTCCATTCGGAGTCGGGTCACGATATCGTGGATGGATGTAACTGACATGATCTCTTCCAGAACCCCTCCATCACGGAAACGTGTGGCAACTTCCTGGACGACCATTCCTACTGTGTCGAGGCCTTTGGTGAGCCGGAGCCAACGGCCACCACCACCACAACAGCCGGTCCCCCGGGGCCCACACAGCCTGGGCAGATCGACACCTGCAACCGGTGGGATCTGGTCAAGGACGGAGACTCCTGCGACACCTACACCAAGAAGTATCCCGGCGTGACGCTGCAGAACCTGGTGGAGTGGAACTCGGAGATCGGGGACCGATGCCAGTTCCTGTGGGTTGATTACTACGTAAGTGAAGTCGCTCTGATCCCCCCCTTGACCATTCGACTTTGATTGACGTGGGCGTGTCCCCGGAATAGATTTGCACCGGAGTGACCGGGTTCGAACCCACCGGAACCACGACCGGCCCTACTCCCACCTCGACCAATGGCATCGCCACTCCGACCCCGATTCAACCGGGCATGGTCGAGAACTGCGATGCCTTCCACCTGGTCCAGGCCGGGGACGACTGCTCCACCATTGCCTCCAAGTACCAGATCACTCGAGCCAAGTTCCTCGAGTGGAACTCGGGCGTCGGGGCCAGCTGCGCCTCGCTCTGGCTGGACTACTACGTCTGCGTCTCCATCATCGGCGAGGATCCCAGCCCAACCGTCACCAGCGGACCGACCAGCACGGCCACGAACGGAGTCACCACGCCCACGCCCATCCGGCCGGGCATGGTCGACAACTGCGACGACTTCCACATGGTCGAAGAGGGCGACGAGTGCGGCAACATCGCGCACACCTACGGGATCAGCCTGGCCCAGCTCGTCAAGTACAACCCGGAGGTGAAGTCCGACTGCTCGGGCCTCTGGCTGGGCTACTACGTGTGCGTGTCCATCATCGGCGTCGACCCAACCTCCACCACCAAGACCACCACCACGACCACCTCCAACAACGGCATCTCCACCCCGACCCCGACGCGCCCGGGCATGGTGGGCAACTGCGACGCCTTCTACCTCGTCAAGTCCGGCGACGGCTGCGCCGCCATCGCCAGCAAGCACGGCATCTCGCTCAGCCAGCTGTACAAGTGGAACACGGAGATCGGCGACGACTGCGGCGGGCTCTGGCCCGACTACTACATCTGCGTGAGCATCGTGGGGGTCAGCCCGACGTCGACGACGACGACCAAGGGCAATGGCGTGGCAACGCCCACGCCGACGCAGACGGGGATGACGGGCAGCTGCAAGACCTTCCGCAAGGTCGTGAATGGCGACACCTGCGAGTCGATCGCCAAGATCGCGGGGGTGACGCTGGCCAAGTTCTACAACTGGAACACGGGGCTCGGGAGCAACTGCCAGAGTCTGTGGTTGGGTTATTACGTGTGTATCGCGGTGTTGTAGGGGGGTCGGCGAGATCCTGTACAGATGTAGATAGGTTGCAACTAGGCCATACGAGTTTGTCTTTTTTTTTTTTTTTTTTTTTTTCTCACAGTCTATCTACCAGGTATACTTTGAGGAGCTACGAGTAGCAGTTCATCTCAGCTCCATCTGCCAGCTTAGGTCGCCATTGTCTAGCAAGCCTCACCTGCAACGGGTCGCTCAGGGCCAATAGCCCCTCGAATGTTATAAATGATCAACCCTGGGGACACGTTTCCTGGTTGGCTGTCGTCGCCGAGTTTCTCATTGGGCCATGCGAGCCAGGGTCCTTCAGACCACGCAGAACCCTGCAGGTGCAGCTGGCAGTTTGGAACGTCGATCTATACGGACAGCGAAGAGAACAAGGTAGTGATTTGGGGATTATTGACGGAACAAGGCATGGTCTGTGGAGCCCTGGTGGAGATAATTGCAATAGGGCCTTGACTGGTGCCGTTTCTCGACCTCGTGGCAATCCTGCAGCCGTGAGAACTGTCCCCCCCCCCATTGCCCGAATCGGGGCGAAACAGAAACAACATCCCACAAGCGATCACCCCGAGAACAATGGATAACTACACTAGCAGAGTCAATTGAGGGGAAGCAGCCGATTATTAATTCTTCCACACGGAAACTGGAGGCACACCGGCCCAGAAAAGGCCGCTGATCCGCGGGAAAGTCGACGATGGCTCCGCTTCGCTTCTGAAAGACGAATGATGGGCCATAGACTAAGTGCGCAATCTAACGCCAGCCATTCATCAACACACCTGTCTTAGTCTTCAGTCCGTCTCGTGGGACCATTGATAAGCCTGTTGGGAGGCCGTTTCCCACTTTTCGTCAAATATCCGTCTGTCAACCCCACAGTCCCCCCTGGCTGACCTGTGTCCTGCAATCACCCACAAATAAATCCCCCCCCCCCCCCCCCCAGAGAGATAGACGACGAAAAATAGAAAAAAAAGAGAAAAAAACAAAGAAAAAAAAAGATAGCCAGGATGACTCGACTCTTCTCCCCCATCACCATCGGCCAGGCGGCCCTCCGCCACCGCGTCGTCATGGCGCCCCTGACGCGATTCCGCTGCGACGCTGACAACGTCCTCCTGCCCTTCGCCGTGGATTACTACGCCCAGCGCGCCTCCATCCCCGGAACCCTCCTCATCGCCGAGGCCACCCAGATCTCGCCCGCAGCCGGCGGCCTCCCCAACGCCTCGGCCATCTGGAACGACGGCCAGATCGCCGCCTGGAAGAAGGTCACCGACGCCGTGCACGCCCGCGGCAGCTACATCTTCTGCCAGCTGATCGCGCTGGGCCGCACCGCGGTACCAGCCGCGCTGGCGGCGGCGTCGGGTGGCGGCGACGGCGACAGCGGCGCGGGGTACGAGGTGTGCGCGCCGAGCGCCATCCCGCTGGGCCCGGACGCCGTGGTGCCCAAGGAGCTCACCGAGACACAGATCCAGTCGACCATCGCGGACTTTGCGACTGCGGCGAAGAACGCGATCGCGGCGGGCTTCGACGGGGTCGAGGCGCACGGCGCGAACGGGTACCTGATCGACCAGTTCCTGCAGGACGTGAGCAACCAGCGCAGCGACCGCTGGGGCGGCAGCGTCGAGAACCGGGCGCGGTTCACGGTGGAGGTCGCCAAAGCGCTGGTCGGCGCGGTGGGCGCGGACCGGGTCGCGTTCCGGTTCAGTCCCTGGAACACCTGGCAGGGGATGCGCATGGCGGACCCCCGGGAGCAGTTTGCGTACGTCACCCGACAGCTGCGCGAGATCGGGGGGCTGGCGTACCTGCACCTCATCGAGTCGCGGGTGAACAACTGGGCGGACGTGGACAAGACGGAGGGGATCGAGTTCATGCTGGAGGCCTGGGGCCCGGAGGCGCCGGTGATTCTGGCGGGCGGGTTCAACGCGGAGAACTCGAGCCAGGCGGTCGACGAGGAGTACCGGGACTACAACGTCGCGGTGGCGTATGGGCGCCATTTCCTGGCGAATCCGGATCTGCCGTTCCGGTTGCAGAGGAAGCTGGCGCTGAACAAGTATGACCGCGAGACCTTTTATGCGGTGATGCAGCCGCAGGGGTATGCGGATTATCCGTTCAGCGCGGAGTATCTGGCGCAGACGGCGCAGGCGTAGACAGGAAGATGGGGATGTCATGTACATAGCACATTGCACAGGTTACGAGTATACGACATTAGCTGGGGATAGCATCAATAGAAGACTTCCAGGAATGACTGTACGCAAAACAGGTAGTAAACTCTAGACAGACTCTGACAGCGCTGTATTCTGCGAGACCCTTCCACGACGAGTCTCGGCCAGCGCAGAATCCGTTTCTCGGACTATCATCTCCAACCTGTTCATATCGTGGACAATTCAGCGTGAACGGGGCAGTGGGGTTTTGGGTTTGATCCCCGTAGCAGCCACAAACGCCATGGAACCACTTTACTCCTCATCTCTGCTATTAACCTCAACTAATAGATAATCATCATTATTGATACGAGGTCCGCTAAACCTTAATATAGAAGAAATGCGAAAGAAGCTTTAAGACGAGCTACCAGTCCGAGACTAACACTAGAGTACCAGACGGGGCCGTTTCTTCAGAGAGCCATATCCATCAACACTCAGTCCTGACATCCAGTTCCCAAGTTGAAGCGGCGGAATATAATACCTAAACACGCTCCTCTGGTGCTGGACCTGCTTTCTTGGACGTCCTCGACAGGTGATGCTCCACAAAGCAAACCACCGTCGCCACCACGACGCCCAACCCGGAGAGCCCGACTCAAGATGATCGTGGCGGCCGGAAAGGACATACCCATGCCCCAGGGCAGCACGGCGATGCCCACAAAGGTCTGCGCCCAGTAGACCTGGTGCACGGGCACCGTGGCGAAGATACCCCCTCCAACACAGAACACGGTCATGGCGATGAGCATCACCGTCGATGCGCGGAGGCGACTCAGGGTCAGACCCGTCGTGACGGCCGCGCACAGCCCGCTTATCGCGACGGGGGGTGAACTGGGTGGACGTTTGGAGCGGGGTTCTGGCCCCGTAGCAGCTCGAGGATGTTCCAGGTGGAGAAGACGAAGATGCCGAAGCTGGACCGGCCGGCGCTGATGCAGGCCAGGGTGAATGGCCTGTCTGTCTCTACGATTACACTGGGGCCGGAGATAGTACGAACTGATATAGACAATTCATCCATTGAACTCTTTGCAAGAAGTATCCTTTTATTGTAAACATTACTCTATCTCTATTACCATATACCAGTCGCTCGCTAAGACATTACTAATTATCAGTGTAGACATGTGAAGATATTAAAAAAACCCACCCATCCAAAACAAGATCACAAGAGAAAAGTAGGAAAAAAAAGAAAGAAAAAAAAAAAAAGAAAAGAAGAGACAAATAAACCTCAGCTAAACCGGCGTCTGCGTCCCCGACGACGACGCCTGGTTCCGATCCCTCAAGGCCCTCCACGCCCTCGCAGGCACAGGCTGATACACCGAGTCCGGCGTCGACGGCGGGAAATCCGACAACTGGCCACTTGCCCGTCCGGTCTTCTCCTTGAGCAGGAGCCCCGACGAGTTACTCGACGACACCGCACTGCGCGCGATGTAGCTGTGGCTCTGGTACTTGCCCAGCCACAGCATCTGCTCGTGCTCGCGCAGGTACCGGTCACTCGAGAAACTGTTCAGCACGTTCGTGCGGCCCAGCATCCCGAAGCGCCGGCGCTGCTCTTGCTTTGCGTACATCCGGTCCGAGATGGCCTTGACTTGCTCGGGGGTCGGTCGGAACTCGAGCTTGGGCACGGGCGGGTCGCCTGCGTCGGGGTTGTCCTCGGCGAAGGGGGCCCAGTTTTCGAGGAGGGCGAGGACGCGCAGTTGGGCGCGGGCCAGGGAGTCGGCGTCGTTGGGGGCGACGACTTCGCTGAAGCGTTTTCCGGTGGTGCGGTCGGTGACGACGCAGAAGGAGGCACCGACGTCGGTGCAGACGACGGGGACGCCGGTCAGGGCGGCTTCGCCCATGGCGAGGGGGAGACCTTCGGAGGTAGAGGAGTTCATGAAGACCCACTGGAGGATTTTTGTTAGTATGGGATGTGGGAGTGAATGTGGGAGGGAATGTGGAAGAGGGGGGAAAGGGGGAGGGAGGCTTACGGCGTCCTGGAGAACGACAGACGGGTTTCCGAGACCCTTGAGAACGACGTGTTCGCGGAGACCCTTGGAGGCGATGATCTCCTGGCACTCGGAGGCGTAGGCCGGGGCTCTCTCCATGTCGCCGTAGATGTGCAGGCGGTAGTCGGTGAAGCCCCATCGGTTCACGATCAGGTCTGTGGCCATTATGGCCGTCTTGATGTCCTTGACGTATCTGGGCATCCGTTAGCAAATCACACCATGCAAGGAGCTGTAGCGAGGGGGAGGGGGGAAGGGCGCACCGAATATGAGACAACATGACCACGGTCGGTGTCTTGGTCCTGATGGTCTCGATCGGCTTGTACTTCTCCATGTTGGTGATACCGTTGACGACCGGGTCGATCTTGCGGGCGAACGCGCGACGATGCTGCAGGGCTCCCTCGGCCGTTCCGAGCTCAATCTCCCAGCCCGGATTGAAGTATTCGGCACAGGGCAGGACGACGTCCGCGTGGTGCTCGATGAGCACACAGGAGAGATGGCCCAGCGAGATCAGGGTGGTGTTGACAAACGTCGAGTCGAAGGAGACGGCCGAGGACAGGAAGACGGTCATCTCGCGGAAACTCACGCAGTGATCCCAGACATGGAGGGCGCACTTGCGCTTCGCCTTGCAGAGGACCCCGTACGTGGCGCCTGTGAAGTGGTGGGAGGCCTGGAAGACATCGGGGATCCGTTCGGGGACGGGGATGGAGAAGATGAAGAGGTCTATGCGGGGTTAGTATAGTGTGAATGGGCAGTAGAGGAGAGATAAACTTACAGCGATGCCACATGTCCAGGGCTCCGTCGAGCTGCGCGAGCGTCGGATGTTCAGCATCCCACCATTGGGAGACAGGGGTCGTGTCTTCGACATCCTCGGTCAACCACATCTCGCGCCAGGCCTGCTTCACCACATCGCTCATCCAGACGTCGTTCCAGCTGCGGGCAGACTCAAAGTACGTGTTCAGATCCACGAGCGCGTTGGTGGCTTCCTCGATGTGCTCGCGAGTGAGGTTCGTCGTGCGCGCGCACCGCACCAGCTTCTTGAGGATCGGCAGGAAGTGCTTCTCGATGTCCTCGGTGCGCGTATCGAACGACTTCTCCACCACCGCGGAGTCGAGGCAGTTCTGGAAGACACCGTGCGTCGGGTTGAGGAAGTCCAGGCCCCATTGCGGCAGCACGGTCAGCGACTGCACGTTGCGCTCGATCTGGAACTTGGGGACGCCGTAGTCGTTCGCGGCCTCGGCCAGGATATGCCATCGGATGCCCTTGAGATCGTTGACCATGTCGCGACGGCAGGCAGAGACACCACCAGGCTCGTTGGGCCAGGTGCCCGTGTCCATGGCGAGCACGTGGAGCTCGCTGTCGTTGTCCTGGAGCTGGGTGGAGAGGGTCCGAGTGTTGATGCGGGCGTCGCCACCCTGGCCGAAGCTGTACAGGTCACTGATCTTGAAAGCGAGCGGCGTCCACGAGCTGACTTCGGGGTCGATGTCTGCCCGGGCCAGGATCGTGTCGACCTGGGCATCCAGATAGTCCCCTGCGGCGTCCAGTCGGCCAAAGTCGCGGTTGCGCCAGTAGGGGCGCAGCACACGGTCTGATCGCAGGAGAATCTCATCCAGCCAGGTGGCTGTGACGGCGTCGAACTCCTTGCTGCCCTTCCACGACTTCCAGAGATGCGTACGCGCGCGCGAGGTCGGAATGGGACGGCACTTGACGTTCAATCCGAGCAGGCGCTTCACAGGGTTCGCCTTGACGGAGGAGAAGAAGAAGATCGGGTTGTCGTGCAGGAAACTGCTCTTGCTCGGCTTCTCCAGGGTGTGGAACCAATCCTCCTGGATGAACTGCGGGGTGGCCACGGGCTGGCCGTTGAGCGTCGTCGAGATCACCGGGTGGAACTTGTGGTCGTAGGTCCATTTGGCATGATGCACGTCCGCGTCCTGCTTGAAGGTCGCCTCCGTGACCCGGGGATAGGGGATCCAGGTGTCGCCGCGCTCGGGGCGATTGGGCGGAGGCATGCACCAGGAGACCTTGATCTCGACGTGCGGGAAGACGTACTCGGCGCGCAGCAGCTCGTCGTCAAACTTGGCGTTCTTGCGGAAGGAGAACTTGAAATTTACCGGATTGACTCCCTGCATGGCGGATCCAGAGGTGATGTAGCCGCTCTCGTCGTACTGGACGACCTGGCCGTCGAGCTCGCCGGCCGTGCACTGTCTCTGGATGGGGAGGTTCTTGCCGCGAGACTTGGGGGCGTTCTCGGCGTACTCGTAGGTGAAGTCGTTGACCAGCTTGTCTCCCTTGTACTCCTCGCGGCGCTGAAGGACCAGCTTGCCGGTGTAGGTGTTGATGGCGATGAGCTGGGACCGGTCCCGGGGCTCGGTGGTGTGGTTGCCAGAGTACTGGTAGAGGAGGGCAGTGCCGCCGCCCTGAGGCCGGAAGAACGAGGTTGTCAGACCATTGAGGTTCTCGATGACGATGCGATCCTTTTCGATGACCGACTTCCATCCGTTCATGTTCTTGTACAGCTTGGCGACATTCGGGCGTCCGTGGAGCTGAGACTGTTAGCATTGACAAGAGATAACGACAAAAGGGGCAGAGTGACATACCATAACAAGCGGCAGGATAATCTGCTGCAACATCTTACAGAAAGACCAGATACCGTTTAAGATCATCGTCGCCGGCCAAGCGAACAACAGGGGCTGACCACGGAGCATATAGTTCAACTCGCGCTGATACTCCGGGTCTGCGACCAGGGAGATGATGATAAACTTGATGCACGTCTTCGCGGTCTGCAGGACCCGAGTGAAGGACAGGACGAGGGCGTCCTTGAATCCCAGATCCGCCGCGATCGGAGGAGGGAGCAGACTGCTGATCGGCTTCTCGTAGGTCGAGTCCAGGAACACCGGGTGAGTGGGATAGTCCTCATTCTCCATCCACCGCTGGGCAAACGAAGTCACGGCGATGGCCATGGACGCACCGACGTTGTATCGCGCGACATACACCCCGACGTCGTGGAGATCTTCGACACCCGCCTGCGACTGCAGCCACTTCATCTCCTCGGTCGAGAGACGGCCTTCCTGTCCACAGCAGCGGCGGACCAAGAACGAGCGAGCGTTCCGGGGCAGGTTATCCCAATGGAGATCGGCCTCCAGACCGAGCAGGAGATGGCGCAGGAAGGTTCGTGGTCCGTGGTTGGCGACCCGGGCACATTCAGCAGGGGACCGCTCGAGCTGGTACTTGACGCCTTCGGGGACACTGAGCGCGTACTGGTTGTGGTCGTCCACGACGAGCAGCTCCGCCAGCATGGAATGATCGTGCGAGAGACCGAGCTTCGCCTGCGCCGTGGCCTGGAGGACAGCCTCCGCGATGGCCCGGCAGTTGCGGCGGATGTTCAACGTCCAGTCCTGTCCCACGAGCCCGGGGCCAATGACCACGAAGATATGCAGTTTGTTCCCGGTGAGGCGACTCACGGCGCGCACGCGCTGCTCCTTGTGCAGCAGGTGGTTGGCAGAGACAAATTCAATCACTGTCTGGCCGGCCTCCCAGAGACGAACGGTGTCGTGGACCAGGTTCTCGGCCGATGGGAAGGCTGACTGGACCAGCGTTGACTTTTTCGATCCACAGTTGGATAGCAGAATCTCCTTCACCTCGGCGCCAGGGTGGTGCGAGGGATCCAACCGGTACCGTAGGTCCTGCGGTAGCGCACTGATGTTGTCAAAGGTCTGGGCGATGGTGGTCTGCGACAGGTCCAGATGGGGCTCCAGCGAGCTGGAGGTGTGCGATGCTCCCGAGTGACCCAGGCTGTTCAGGAAGGTCCGGTCTTCAGCCTTGCGTTTGAAGCTGGGCAGACCGATATCAGCCATGAACAGCGAGTAAATGGCCGCAGTCCATGTGCCGGCGCTCAACCCGATGACGCTGCTCCAGGTGAACGGAGGGATGACAACGTGCAGGATAATGCCCGTCAGGAAACCAACCAGGGATCCCAGCGCCAGACACCTCGCCGCCTTGGGGCCGGTGAAGATCCGGTTGTACTGGTACCAGAGGAGGCCGCTGTAGGCGCCAATATAAGAGAGGTACATGATGGTCGCCTGGGAGTTGTCCTCAAACGTCCACATGAGTGCCAGAGTGATCGCCGTGCCCCAGATGTGCAGGAAGAAGAATTTGGCCAGGTTCTTCCAGTACAGCGCCTTCTTGGCCCCGGAGTTGTGAGCGGTGGCCTTTCGAAGCGTTTCCAGAGACGAGACAGGCTCAAACGTGGTCTTGGTGGCTTCGGTCCACAGCGGCTGGGAGACGGTGTCGAGGATGACAGCGCCCATGAGATAGTACCCCAGACCGAAACCCACCGCCAGACGAAACTGGGAGCTGGACGCAGTCGAGAGACCGACCAGCGCCTCGCCCGAGATCAACGCAGTCCACTTGTCCATCAAAGCAATGACGAAGTAGAGCACGCCGCACCAAACATCTGAACCGGTGTGACGCCAGTGGAGGAAAGCGTTATGCTGCTTGAGGCCCTTTTGCATGTCGCCCATGG
Source organism: Aspergillus conjunctus (assembly GCA_027569095.1). NCBI lineage: Eukaryota > Fungi > Ascomycota > Eurotiomycetes > Eurotiales > Aspergillaceae > Aspergillus > Aspergillus conjunctus. The sequence continues at coordinate 25,160 of JAPDEL010000164.1, forward strand.
TATCGAACGCGGCCTTGAGCTGCAGATTCCACGTCGGGGTATAGGGCAGAGGAATCCTCGTGCGAGAGAACCGGCAATACCAGACGAGCAGGAACATGGTGGCCGAGAAGCCATCCGCCATCTTCGCGACGAGAGGGTCTTTCGTCTTCTTGGACCAGAATGGTCGCTTTCGCTCCGCTTGAACGCTGGCAAGGAAAGCCTTGCGCGGCTCCGAGGACGAGGCGAGGTCCTTCAGCATCGACGAGCTCGGAGACCCCTTGCTCTGGACGTACCAGCTGACAATATCGCCGTCTGTGATGCGAGGGATGTCCAGATACCAGGTGTTCCATTGAGAGATCACCCGTCGCGCGCCCAACAGAAGAGAAGTCAGGAAGACTCCGATCACGCAGAGATAAATCACCGAATCGTGATGCACCCAGAGGGTGACCAGTGGCGAGATGAAGAGGATGGGGATACAGCTCATGATCACCGTGCGGCCCTGGGGATGTTAGCAAGGTACATATAAAGACAGGGAGATGTCATCTTACCGACTGAAACTGGAATCCTGGCAGTTGGTAAATGGCGAGGACCGAAAGAACCATCAAATAGGTCGACAGGAAGAAGAAGTATAGGAAGAACAGGACACCAGCGGCAAAGCCCTTGACGACACCGATACCGATCAGCGAGATGATACCGGCCACGAGAGCCACAGCCAGTCCAGCGATGAAGCGCGTCATGACAAACATACCCATCGCTGGGAAGGCCATCGCATACAGATAGTAACTTCCTCCCGAGCTGATCCAGCTACCGAAGCCACCGCAGACGAGCAGAGCAATCATGAGGGCCGTCGTCGCGAGGGTCTTGTCAATGTCGCTCATGAATGTCGTCAGATACAGACCCCGTCCGACTGTGGTCAGCATCAGGATATCGATGAGAGCAGGCAGGGCAAAGATACCCAGGAAAGTGACACGGTAGTAGAAAGGCAGATCCAGGTGGTCTCCGGCGGGATCGAGATCGATATCCATGGAAGCATAGGCCTTGGGAAGCTCGGTGAAGCCATCCTCGCGACGCGGGGGTTGGTTAATCTTGTAGTATTCACGGAAGCGAGCGTCGATGATCTTTCCCAGCAGTTTCGGGGTCATGTCGAAGAACAGATCGCAGCGTGCGCCCAGAGCGTACATCTCGGCAAAGCAGGCAGCCTGGACAGTGTGGCCGTTGGGAAGCGGGTTACGGTCGAGGACTTCGAGGTAGATCTCGTTCAGAGCCAGCCGTCGGATGGCGCAGAAAACGGAGAGAGCGAAGAGATCAGCAGCCGCATCGATGTGGCCCTTCTGGAGGACAGTCTGAACGACCGCTGACAGCTGAACGAGGGTTTGCGCCTCACCGTTCATCAGCACCTGAGCCAGGCGCGTGTCGACCTCCTCGAAGAGCCTTTCCGCCGCCTCTGGAGCCGGCAGCCAGCAGCCCTGTTCTCGGAGCCAGTTGAGGCGGGTGGCCACCAGGTCCTTGGCTGAGATTTGGCCGCTGAGATACGTGCTGGAACTGAGCGCTCGCAGCTGGTTCATGGAGGGTACTTCCATGAGCTGATGCTCGCAGCAGGCGCGGACCTTGGCAGACAATGCCGATGCTTCGTCGCAGGTCGAGAGAGAGAGCCGTCGCAGCCACAGAAGTGCCTCTGTCGGGGTCAACTGTTCAATATCGCCGACAATCCGGGGAGGTAGCTGCCAGGTGCCCGACAGGGAACCGTCGGCCGAAGCCAAAACGATCTCCGCCATAAGACACTGGAAGCGCGAGTATCCTCGGCTGGACATGTAGGTATGGAGGATTGCGCTGGTGCGGTCTTCCATCTTGCCGGATAAGTAGATGTTCAGGACCCCCAGGCTGGGATCCATCTCGAACATGCCCCAGACCTGGGTTTCCATGCGGGTCCGGAAGCCAGAGTGCAAGCCAGAGTACACCCGGATGCGGTCGTTGTCGCCGCCATCACAGGTAACGAGAAGGTCGAGGAGCTCCTCTGCGACCTTGGAGGCCTCGGGGAACTCCTCATCGAGGACGACGGTCTGACGCAAGACCCGCAGGCCCTCAGCGATCCGCTTCAGTTCCTTGGGCTGGAGGCGGTCCAGCAAATCTAAATCTCGAACCTGGCGCTGGGCCTGGAGCAGGTCGTTGATATCTTTCGTCGTGCAGTCAAGCCCCAGCTGGAAGCATCCGAGCCCCATGTAGTCGTGTCCATCCGGGGAGGTCGAGAAAGGGTTCCTGCGCGAGGACTCGGTTCGAGTCGGCCAATGTAGCTCATCGATCGCAAACACCTGTCCGTCGGATGTGGGTCGGCTGTCCGGCGGGAACAGGGCCAGCTTGCTCTTCAGACCGGGGATAAAGGAGTCCAGAGTGTCGTATAGTTTCTCGTGGCCGCAGGAGGATTGGGATACCTTGTCATTCGACCGCCAGATGTCGTGGGCCTCGAGGGCTTCGGCACCCTTCATCCACATCAGGGCGCCAATCGGCTCGTGGACGATGGTCTTCCTGGCCGCGACGGCGGCATCGGTCAGTGCCGCCTGCGGTGCGATCCAGGACATGGCGCTGTTATAGTTGCACCACTTGAAGCTGCGGTGGATGACGTCGTGGGTAATCTCGACGCTGTCATCGACCGTGTCCCACATGGCCAGCGTCGAGTCGCCGATGGGCTTCTGCGCCGCCACCACTCGCATGACGGTGCGCATCTCCGTCATCTGGAAGTAGTTCCGTCGGTCACCGTTGGCGAGGATGGTGCCGTTGCGGTAAACAACCCCCCGGATCCGCGCCATGTCGATTTCGCGACTCTGGCGCTCGCTGAGATAGTTGGGCGGGCCGACCTCCAGCCACACATCCAGACCGAGTCCGTTGATGAATCGGACCACCTCGTTCAGGACGACCGGCTGGAAGTGGTCATGGCAGTCGGCCAGGAGCACTCCGTGGAATAATGACTGGGTGTCTCGAGGGCGCTTGAAGGTTGAGGTGATGGTAGCCGTGACGACACGCAGAGCGCGGATCACTTCGTCGCCGGAGCCATGGTCTGCGGCGACCAGGCTGCGCACATCCAACCGGGCGAGGATATGTGATGAGGTGCATCCCGCTGCGAGGGCGTCCAGAACGCCCTCTTGCAGCGGGTCCAGCACCACCGTGTCCCATTGTGTCAGGAGACGAGCCTGATCAGGGGTTGAAGGGGTAGAGAACCTCCCCAGGTAGACTCCAAAGGACTTTGGTTCTTGACGCACAATTGTCCCGTTCAGGAGAGGCGTCGTCTCAGTCTTTAACCGTTCAATATAACGAGCAACCCCAGAGGGGATCTCTGAAAGCTGATGACGTTTCTACCGCGATTGCATGCTTGGTCAGTCCCGAGACGTGATCCTTTTCCTCGAGCGTGGAAGAGTCAGGGGAAGACTTACCCGCCAATGCTGATGGAGCTTTCGGCCAATAAGATACAGGATATAAACAGAGCCCAGAGCGATCGTGGCTAGAAGACATCCGGCCAGTACCTATCACACGGTTAGACAGCTTCAATTCTCGACGGGACCACGGAGTGACGCACCCGATCCCACCAGGTCGACACCATCCGGTGCCAACCGGTGGCCTCCAAACCCAGATACTCGATACCCATGGTGGGCAGCGAGGACAGAAGGGCGGAGAGAGGACAAAGGAAACACAAGAACAAACAAAAACACACAACAATCGGGAAGAATCAAGCACCGTAGCGAGTGAAATGCCCGTCTCTCGGGGAGCGGATGGGGGGGGGGGGGGATGAGTGGGTATGATCCCAGTATATGTACGGCGTATCCCAATGGCCTATTGACTGATTATTTTTTTTTTCGTCTTCCAGCAGGCGAACCAACGAACGACAAAGGCGCCACCGCAAGACCCGCCCAAACTTGAGAGAGAGGAGGCTCAGCGCCTGGAGCTGTCTACTATATAGCGTTGAACCGGATCTGTCACGTAGCTCCAAAGGCAGAAGAGAGTTACAGGCGCCCAATGCACGTCCCAAGGACCCAAGGACCCAAGGCAGGGCTAATCTGGCCATGCCACATCTTGCTTTCCTTCAGCCGCGAAAAAGAAACCGACTGAATAATACGGAGTACCGAATGAAAGAAACGACCAGGGCCAGAAATAGATCGGGCTGGCTGCAAGTCTCAGACGGCCAATTGCCGCCAAACGACTCGGACTGGTCGAACCTGCGAGAGACCAGGATGGCTAGCCTAGGGCTGACCGATAAGAATGAATCCATCTCTAGTTTTCGTTAGTTTAAGCGAGCGTTTTATCCTTCCTTTTTCTCGCTTTGCTTTTTCCCGGTTCTAGGTCCTTTCTTTCATTCGCAACAGCTCGCCCCTAGCTTGACGCCGTCTGCAAAGTCTAATACTAAAAAAGAACCGCCAGCAAAGAGGCTAAAAAAAGGCTAAAAAAGAACAGACACGCAGGCGGGCTTTGAGACATGGTAGTTCCAGATCGTTCCGCGGCCATCCTGCCTGGTGTCTGGCATCTGAGGCTTCCCCCCCCCTCCCCCCCCTCCCCCCTCGCCTCCTCTCTTGGCCAGTTCTTGGGAGACTTTCACAGGCATCTCGGCAGAGGTGGTTGAAGAGTCATTTTTAACAGCCCCGTTTCCCATCTGTGGTTTCTGATTCTGTTTCTGCGCTTCCTCGGTCCTGGGTTTTTGATCCTCAATATGGAGTCCCTGAAACACCGTACCGGGGCGGCAGGCAACTCCACGGCTCGCAGCAAGATCCAGCAGCTCCGGCAGCGGCCGTGGTGTCTAGCGCTGGTGATTGCGATTGTCATTGCCATCATCCTCGTAATCGTCATCCCACTGGCTATTCTCCTGCCGCGTCGAGGGAAAGGAGGAGGCAAGGCCTCGACCGTGCTCTTTCCGCTGTATATCTACCCCGAGGACAACAGCACCTGGGGCCCATTGTACACGGCGTAAGTGTTCCCTCTCTATCCTTTGTCTCGCCTATTTATGTGGCTATAACCCTCCTTCCCCTCCCCCTGGCCGGTGTGTCTCGACAAGGAGAACCTGCCCCGCCCCAATTGAAACAATGGACTGGGTCTAAGTCAAAGATCCTCGCAGCGTGAATGCACACCCACAGCTCGACTTTGTGGTCATTGTGAACCCACAGAGCGGGCCTGGTCCGTCGCCTTCACCGAACGAGCATTATCGAGCCGCCGTGCAGCAGCTCAGCACTTATCCCAATGTGCAAAAGGTGGGATACGTCCGGACCACCTACGCCACACGCAACCTGACCAGCGTGCTCGACGATGTGGCGACCTATGCCGACTGGGCGTCTCAGTCGCCTGCGCTTGCGATGGAAGGCATCTTTTTCGATGAAACGCCCAATGAGTATTCCTCCGACAGTGCCGAGTATTTGAGCCGGATCAACCTGGCGGTTAAGAACGCGACGGGGCTTCAAGGAGATCGTATGGTTAGTCTGATTTTTTTTTTGTTTCATTTTATTTGGGTTTGTTTTTTGTTTTTGTTTTTTGTTTTTGGGTTTCTTTTTCTTTGGATCTCTCCTCCGATCCACTCGATCTGTTTCATCAGTTTGTCCCACTTTTGGGGTGTTTCCTCTGGTTCGTGATGGGTCGCTGGCGATCGCATCGGCCGGAGAAAGTGGATCGATGTCGTTCGCCAACAAAGCGAACGATCACTCTTTCTTTGGCCTTTCCTGCCTTTTTTTTTCTTTTTTTGGGTCCTGACGCCGAATGAAACTTCCGAGGAGACAGGAACTGACGCCGCGGAATCGAACAGGTCATCCATAATCCAGGCACGATCCCTGATGATCGATACGACGACCCCAACACTGATGTGACGGTGATGTTTGAGCAATCATACGCGCTCTACCAGTCCCAGATGGAGCAGCGACTGGCTGCTCTCACGCAGAACCGGGCAGCCTACGCCTACATGGTGCATTCGCTGCCGTCCTGGAGCAATAGCACCCTCCAGAGCTTTGTGGACGACCTCAGCCAGCGAGCGGAGTTCCTGTTCCTGTCCAGCCTCGACGAGCAGTTCTACGAGAAATTCGACCCACGGCTGGAAGACTTTTGCAATGCGGTACCTACGTAGACTAGTGTGAGACTAGCGTTGTCCTCTTTTTTTTTTTTTTTTTTCTTTTCTTTTCTCTTTTCCACCTAGCGGATCTCGTCGAGCGCCGAGTCGACGAATTGATTAATATTATTATTATTGAGTTGGCAGTGAGACAGTCGACTAGCGACTGCTAGCGAGGCTCCACCAGGACCTGGACAAACCCCGATCGCGCCATGCGACTCGGGAATGAGTTGAAGGATGGACTCTGGATATGAGCCGGGATGCGATGGCGTGGGCTGCTGATTGGAGGACCTTATCTGGGATATTTTCCTGGCGTTGTTCGTTTCGCTGGCAGCAGTAAGCACTAGCTGCGCCTATTCTTAACCTCTAATCAGATCAGTTCGACCCCTTCTCCTCCTGCCGGTCGCTGGACTCCTCATCCCAGTGACTATAATTCTTCATTCTTGCGCACACAACCGGTGCCGTCTCCATCTATAAATCCAGAGTCACGAAAGGGAAATCCCCCCTCGACGCAACCCCCGCCAATGAACCTCCGCCAGCTGATTGGATTCTCCTGCATCCGACCCCGGCATAGACCTGCTGCAAAGGCCGAGAAGGAAAAGAAGCCAGAGAAAGAAGCGGACATGGCTCTTCCCAAATCGGGGGTGGTGGTGCCTCTGTATATCTATCCACTGACTCCTGAAACATGGACTCCACTCTACGCAGCGTACGTGATGCCTCACACTGCGGCTGTTGTTGTTTTTTTTTTTTTTGTTTTTTGTTTTTTTTTCCCTTTTCTCCGCTATCCTCCGTTTGCTCTGCCGTAAATCGACGTTGAACAGAATGATCTCCCTAGAATCGAGGACAATCCCGCGCTCGATTTCCTGGTCATCGTCAACCCTAACAGTGGCCCCGGCGACCTCCCCTCGCCCGACGCCAACTATGCGCGCGAAGTGGCTCGCCTCAACTCGTATGCCAACGTGTACACCGTAGGCTACATTCGCATCGACTACTGCAGGAAGCCCCTCCACGATGCCTATTCGGAGATCGAGCGATACGCCAGTTGGGACGGCCAGTCCGACCAGCTCGGCCTGCGCGGCATCTTCGTCGACGAGACTCCCAACCACTACTCCGACGAGCGTGCCCGGTATTTGCAGTCGCTGCATGATTTTATTAAACACTGTGACGGCATTCGACCCGATCGTTTCGTAAGTTTCCTTTTCTTTTTTTTTTTTCTCTTACGCTGCTTGTTTTACTTTTTTTTTTTTGCCTTTTTCACTTGGCCTGGATCCCTGTTCTTCACCCCTGGAAATCCGACCAGCCACACACCAATAAACAGGCGCCCAGGAACACTACTCCAGTACATTGCGTCTCTCCCAGTCTGTCTAACAAAGGACCCAAAAACTGAAAAAAAAAAAAAAAAAAAAGGTCGTCCATAACCCAGGCACGCCTCCAGACGCCACGCTGGCCGATCCAGTCGACCTGATCATCATCAGTGAGGAACCCTATTCACGATACCAGTCCCAGGAAGTCCAACAGCGCTTGCGGGAACTACCTCACGACCGCGCGCGAAGTGGGTATCTCATTCACTCGGTTCCAAGCGCGGAGCTTCACTCTCTCGTCCACGACCTGCGCCACCGGGGGGTGTATCTGTTTGTGACTGAGATCTCGGGGGATTTCTACGAGCGGTTTGGGCCGCGGAGCTGGGGGGAGTTTCTGCGGGCCCTGCAGTGATACATACATGCCGAATTTACTCCGGATTATTCCTCCGTCCCTCCCCCCCCCCCACGTTGATTCCGTTCTGCAATGCAGGAATAATTAGGTTGCACTCAGTCATGGTAGAATGCAAATTTAATCACCGGCGATGATGTACTCGATGTCTCAAGGAGTGGCGGTCTGTTACACGTGGCGCGCCCAAGATTCCAGGCCCGGCGGTCCGTCCTTACGGTTGATCCACTGTTGATCGCAGTTCCCTTCATTCACGACCAAGGACGAATGTGACTAGTAGATTCCTTAGTCTTGGTCTTATTTTTAGCGAGGTCCTGCCAATTAGACTTCTCCTGCTCGTTCCGGTTAAGCTAGCCCTGGCTGCTGTCACGGCCGCAGTCGCATCTGCCTGCTCCTCGGGGACTGCGAACAGGTCCAATGGGAGTACAGTGCCATGACATGACAATGCCGCGATCTCACCTTTCATGCAGTCATACAACAGTTGGCACTGTTACGATTCAGTTGCTGCTTACGGTCGTTGACACCAGACGGCATCAATCGCACCCGATAAGGCGAATATAGACTTTCGCCAGACGTCAACATCTCAACTTAGTACATAGTAGCTCCTCTCGCTCCTCTAGTTCCTCTAGTTCCTCTAGTTCCTCTAGTTCAGCCCCAATCAATAGACTAAACACAATCACAACAATCAAAAACGTCACCACTGCTCGTGGTCAGTAAAAATACCCGACCCGGCCAGCTCCCCATTTCCCATCTCACGTCAACCTGAATCTTTATTGTTCTGGCGGCGGGTCTAGACAGCGGGAAAGTTCGACCTGAAGGCTTATATATGGCAATACTTGAGGGAAGAATAACCGAGAGACACGACGCAGAGATAACCGGCATCTCGACTCCCACGGAGTAATCAATAATCACGGCTCTTGGTTCAGTGTTTTGTCCCCTCGCATCCGACCCATGGAGCCTCACGTCGTGCACCCCGATCGAATCCTACGCCCCAGTCCAACCACGGGGCAAATCCCTTGACACAATGGACCCAGGTAGCCGGCTCTAGGCAGTCGCCGGTTCAAGTGAGACAAGTTCAGACAAATTGAGTTCTGTCTTGTCTTGTCTTGCTTTGATAAGGACCACGACAGGGATTCGACGAGCTCTTACACTCGTCGTGCCACCCTGAGTCACCCCGGGGCCAGGCCTCCTGATCTCATCTCCACTCAAAAACCGCCTCTGTCAGACAGAACTCTCTTTCATCGCAATGGCCGAGGGCAATTTCGTATTCATTTGGAGCCGGATGGAGCCACGCCGGGGGACCAGCACTGCCCACGGATTGATTGAATGATTCAATGATTCAATGATTCAATGATTCAATGACGGACTGATTGGGGGGGGGGGGGGGGGGGGGGGGGGGGGGGGGGGGGGGGGGGGGGGGGGGGGGGGGGGGGGGGGGGGGGGGGGGGGGGGGGGGGGGGGGGGGGGGGGGGGGGGGGGGGGGGGGGGGGGGGGG
>JAPDEL010000165.1:0-33811 GCA_027569095.1 Aspergillus conjunctus
CTTCGCGTTGAACCGCTGAATTGGTAGAATTTGTGGACATTTTGGTGGTTTGATGCCTTCATTCGAATTGGTGGTCGAATTCGGTGGCCGCTCGGTGGTGGTGGCCGCTCGGTGGTGGATTACGTTAACTTGAATGAGGGTTCTACAGAGTGTTCACCAAACAGGACCTCCAAAGAATTGGGAAGTTAAAATAACCTTATCTAAATGAAACCATCTTCGCCGTTTGACTCCTCAAGCTACTCTCTACGATTTTCCCAACATGCGATTTATCCCCAACTTTTTCGCTATGCTAGCGACACTTGGAATAGGAACAAGAGCGTTGGATGCCTCGATTCTTACATTCGAGCCGCGCACGCATTGGAAGGACCTGGGAGCTCCAGTCGTGCCCAGTGATGCTCTTCAACAGCTTCTTGAAATAAGAATGGGGCTGGCAACAAAATCAGCCTTAGGGAAAACGGAGGAAAGCACCATCGAGCTCCTCAGCAGCTTCGCCGGCTCCCCAAGCCCACTGTTTGGCAGTCTTGAAAACCGGGGCTTGCATAAAATTTTTGTTATTGTTGATGGTATAGGGAATGAAATCAGTGCGTTGCTATCTCCGAAACATACCACGAAATACTCCTAATCACGTTTACAAGATACATTAATTCAAGATGAAAACCGGGAGGGATTAATGATTTCTTCGTTTCCAACTGTATCATCGATGGACAGTTTCTTGCAGTCTGTCTTTGAGACAGGTATCAAAAACAGTGGGTCAGGGAGCAGACATTGCGTTTTCGGCATCGACCGTACAAGTATACCTGAAAAGGCATGTCCATCACGCCCATCTCTATGGACTTTGAACTGGCCGGCAATGTCACTAACTCCTATTTTTTACTGCCATTTTCCAGGACACAACGCCGCTTTGTCTTCCCCAAGATTTCGAAACCGAATCTTTCCTTGGTTTGTTTAGCAAGAAATTGCCCAACCAGATGAGTGTGGGTGAATTATGGCTGGACGAGCGCAAGTCGACTGCAATATTACGGATATCCTTTAAGGTAACTCTGAATCTTATATGGCCGGCCGGATAGTGCTAAAGCTTGTTGCAGCCATTTGTTGAGTCTGAGAGCCCTCTTCCAACCATTGCTTCCCTGAAGTTTCTCTTCAGTGAGGCTCGTTCTTTGGCAACCAAAGGGAAAGATATCACTGCAATAATTTTGCCAACTGCCATGATATCACAGGTGCCAAACTTAAAACTCGATTCCCAGGATATCTCAGGAGGGAAGCTATCTGCCAGGTCGGCAAGTGATTTATATCCAACTGATTTGAGTCAGAAGGCGATGACACCGCTTTCTGTGGCCCCCGTCTGCCACGGATCAAATTCATCTTGTAACGAGGCGACAAATACTTGCTCGGGCCATGGGTTTTGTTATAAAAAATCAGGCTCGGAAAATGAGCATGAAGCCGGCTCCTGCTATGCATGCCAATGTTACGAAACCATCGTCAAAACCGCAGATGGAACCGAGCGAAAGGTAAAATGGGGAGGTCCCGCCTGCCAAAAGAGAGACATCAGCTCGCCTTTCTTCCTCATCGCAGGGGTTAGTCTAGCTGTTGTGTTGGCAATCACTACCGCCATCGGGATGATATTCCAGGTCGGTAACTGTGAGCTACCCGGTGTCATAAGCGCTGGAGTTGGATCTGAGAGGTCACAAAAGTGAAATGTATTATGTTAAGTCTCCACAAACTTTAACAAATCGAGTTAAGATGTGTACACCGTAAGATAATAGTTCTACTAAAATTGATTATGTTGGGGATTGTCGCAGATTGCGTAGTATCGATTTGAAGCCGAATGAAACACGAGAGAGAGAAAAAACCCGACGACGTATCATGAGGCATAAGAGAGATTGAATCTAAATGACCTCGATTGAACGCAAAAAGGACGAGTGCCAACGATCGCCAAAGGTAATATGTAAGAGAAATGGACAGAAAAACCAACCCTAGGAAAGAAGCCAGTAGATAGTGCGGAGGCAAAAACAAGTTTAAGAGGATATGATAAGCCCGGCAGATTGCGTCCTCTTCATGCCTGCTCACCGAATGAGCCGAGCTGAATTTGGGGGGATAAAAAATATTCAGGTCAAACAGGTTATTATACATGGCAAGGAGCGTGTCTCGCACGTTTGCATGAAATATAAACTTCCACAGTGAGCATGCCAGATGCCGATATTAGTGGGAGCCCAAGCGTCACGAATGAATAAGGGTGATGAGGATTCGAACAAGGGTTAAGTAGAATGTCCAGCCTCGAGTTGACGAGGAGTTCGAGCATCATTTGAATCTGTATTATCGAGGTTTGTGGGCATTGCTACTGCAGAGGCAGAATTTCGACGTCTGAAAGGGTCAGGAAAGTTTAAAAGCTGGGCGAAAGCTATTCGAGACCTCCAATCCCGAGGCTCTGCCGTTGCTATTTCCGCATGCAGAGCACTACTATTCACATCTTGGGGCTGGGTGTTCCGCGCTCTCCAGAAATGCTGTGCCCTTAGCCGAGAGGGGATCGACCTATTGGCTGGAGCTCTCCGCATATGCCTTTCCGATAAAATTGGGGGGGAGCGAAAGGGGTTAACTCGTCCTCCCATGAAGAAAGCTTGGGGAGGACTAGGAACACCCAGCCTAGTCGCGGGGTGCCGGCTTGCACGTTCAGGGTGTGCTGCCGATTCACAAGCGTCGGAACGCGGCTTAGGAATGTAATAGTCTGCCTTGCATAGGGGGCAGGATGCCCGTCGACTTGTCAGCCATGGGTCGACACATGATGCATGAAAAGCGTGCCCACAGGCAAGCCCTCGGATATCATCTTCATCTTCAATTATGTCAAGGCAAATCGCGCACGAGTCCCCGGGGTTCGTCAAGAGGTCAACAGGGACCGCGGTCTGAATATGATGGTCAAAATCTTCGTCATCCGAGATGTTCTTGTCAGTAAGGTCTTTGGTATCCGGGTTAACTGCATCTGGAATCTCCTTTGAGGGTGGTTGCTTAGGGAGTATCTGCTCCTGATGAGACTTTTTATCTTCCCTTGTCAAATTCGCTTCAGGATGCTGAACGGGTGTCGATGACTGCGACATGGTCGAATCCGATCTCTGATGGGGTTTTAATGGAGGAACGGCTTGCGATGGTGGCGCTGGGGGAACCGGTGGATCAGCGTCGTGCGAGTTTGGAATCTGCATATTTTCTGATGCCGACATCCCTTCTGCAATGGGAGCCTCTGCTCGAGAAGATTTCCACACCTTGTACTTTATAAGTGGGAATCGCTCATTTACCTCATCCATGGTCATTAACTTCTTCTCCCTTCGTCTTCGGTGCGCCCGAGGCATCGTTACTAAGTCTATCGGCTCACCCGTCTCTTCGTTTCGTAACTGGCGGTTTCGTTGGTTATACCTAAAACAATACTTGACGCCAACAATAATCCTAGTAGTCATAAGATTGTCCAATTAGCACCAGGTGCAAGAAGGTAGGCTCAAGTTGAGGATACCATAGATTTGTAAAAACGACCCCAAATCCAAGCGCAACAAAAAACAAGAGAGGGGAGCTAGTAGGGCTAGAGGTTCCCTCGTTGCCATTGTTGTGATCAGCGCTCGTGGTTTCCGTCGGAGAGCTCGTTGTTGAAGACATCCCGGCCCAGAGTGACAGCAAGAGACAACTCTTCAGGGCAACAGGAGCCGGCCAAATTGCCCCAACCCTATGCGGTGACTATGCTTGAAAGCGCCGATGGCTTTGAAGGAGAACGACAGGTGCGAAAGATGTTTCGAGAGACCGGAAGGTATGCTAAGTTGGTTACTTGAAAGAGTGAGACCAACAATGACAGTCCCAACCATCGAGTTGAAGGCCACAAGTGAAGGTATTCGCAAGCAAATACACTGGTGATCATTACTGATGGCAGCCGCTGAAAGAGCTGCTGAAAGCCCAGGTTTAGAACGAAACCGCTGTCATTCCCCACCTTTAATTCGGATGTTTGATGGACTGATAAAGTGACACAGTCCGACACCTGAGGCTGAGCTGGGCGGGTCACGGGGCACTTACGGAGTATTCTCCACACCAAGGTCAACTTACTTCCTAGGTAATAACGAGACTACAACTAGCTAATTAACACCTTTTGCTAGTAGAAAGTTTATTAATTCTTTTTGGAATCATGATGCCCCTCAAAACCAGGAAATAATCAGGCCACACTACAGGTATTATTTTACTATCTTTATATTCAATATCTACCTGTAACCTCTTTTACTGGATATACCAAATTGGTATTTTATTCCTAGAAGAATCCATATATCTATTTCTCCGGATAATCTACATCAGTAGTATCATAACACTAGTATGTTTGATGAATAAAAACCATGAATCCTAATATGATAATAAGTCTCTTAGTAAAAATATCCAGAAATTGTTTATATTTACTTAGCTTTTCGGTCTAACCTTCTTTTCTCTGTTAAAGGATTTAAAAAAGAGACTCAGAGAAGGGGTCAATGGTTCTGTTAAATGAGAAGCTCTAATGTACAGGTATATCCAGATTGATATTTCACGATTTAAGTAGAAGATTAAGCTATATAATGAATAATGAAAAAAATAGAGATATTATAATTAAAGTAAAATAAATTCAGAATTAATTGTTTAATAAGAACCATGACGTCATATCTGGCTAATTACAAGCAGTTAATAATTCAGGTTAGTTCCTACCTAGGTAGTAAGGGTACTACTTCTGATCGACTACTTACCTATGTATGTACTTGTGGTTTTTACTTCAAACAGAGCATAAATTTTGAAATTATGAGCTCCATTAATCCAAACCCAGGGCAGAATAAAAACCCTATCGTTTTCTTTGACATATCTCTAGGAGGTAAGCCTTGCTGAAGACTCTTATCAACCCAATCTTAAATTTTATGGCAGCACTCTGCTGCCATCGTGGTAGGACGCATGAAACCTTATCAGATCTCAGAATGCTTCCCTCTCCCATAAAGATTGCAAGTCTAATACTATCATTCAATCAGGGGAGCCTTTGGGTCGTCTAAAGATTGAACTTTTTGCCGATATAACTCCAAGAACAGCCGAAAATTTTCGCCAATTTTGCACAGGGGAGTACAGAAATCATCAAGGCCGACCCCAGGGTTACAAAAACAGCAAATTTCATCGAGTAGTAGGTCCAGAACTTTATCCAAAATCTTTCATGCTCTATCTAACCTTTCCCTATCTAAGATCAAGGACTTTATGATCCAAGGAGGTGACTTTGTGAACGGCGATGGCACAGGATCATGCACAATATATGGCACCTCAAAGTTTTCAGATGAAAACTTCCTTCTTAAGCATGACCATTCGGGCCTCTTAAGCATGGCAGTAAGGGGCTTTGTCTCTTAACAGATTAAACTTTTCCTATGGCGCTAACTTAGAGGTATAGAATTCCGGGCCAAATACAAACGGTTGTCAGTTTTTCATAACAACAACAGCAACGCCATTTCTGAATGGTAAACATGTTGTCTTCGGTCAAGTAGTCGATGGAATAGACATTGTACGAATGATTGAAAATACTCGCACTACCAGGGATAAACCAAACCAAGATGTGACCATCGTCCAATGCGGAGAAATGTGAAAAATACCCGCCGTTTGTATACCCTCTTTTCTGGGCGAGTGATGAAATCACAATCCACGACTTCAAAGGTGAAATTGATCAAGATACTCTGAAGCCAAAGTTATGGCATCATCAACCTTGCTAGGGTTGATGCCATTGCCAATAGAAGTAGGGCCTTTACCCCCCGCCTTTCCTCCAACTGCCCTCGACACAGTCGCTGCCCATTCACTAGCGGAGGCACCTTTATCGCTCATGGCCTACAAGTATAACACAGTCATTACATATAGTCAAAATTGATAATAATTTCCAAGAGGTAACTTACCTTTGCCACAAAACAACCATGGGCAACTCGACCTTCTTCTGCACTCGCGGCAAGAACATAGACCGTCTTATCCTGTAGCTTTGATTTAACGTAGTTCAAGGATTCACTAACAGCTTTCGAGTTCGCCGAGATTGGAAGCTTAGCGATGAGCCAGGACTTATCTTTGTTCTCGGGTGCTTGGAAGTAGGAAGTTATGGATTCGATGGCTTTTTTGGATTCAAGCTTTTGCTGGGTCTTCTGTCCTTCAAGGATTTGCTTATGAATATTCATAAAGCGTTCCCGAAACTTCGACTTTTGAATAGCAGAGATCGAAAGTTGGCTAAGCTCCACCTGAATCTGTTTAGCATTCCGCTCCTTCTCCGGCCCGAGAGGCAAGGCATCTAAGGTATCCAATCGCTTCTCGAAGTCGACTGCCACCCGCTGCACTTCGTGGGCGTCCTCTCCCGTAACCGCGATGATTCTGCGAATACCCTTTGCGATTCCTCCCTCTTCCAAGATAATCAATTCCTTGATGTCTCCCGTTTTTTGAACATGGGTGCCGCCACAGAACTCGACACTGACTTCTTTCCATTGAGGGTTGTCAAGATTTTTTAATATTTGGTCCACGTCGACACCCACTGAAACAACACGAACTGGGTCAGGGTAGGTCTCGCCAAACACCGCCCTAACCCCGGCGATGTTTCGCGCAATCTCAAGTGGGACATCTTGAGAATAGACAGGGCAATTGCGTCGAATATACCGGGTCGATATTTCTTCAATCTCCGCCAACTCTGCATCAGTGATTGGCGACTTGTGAGAAAAGTCAAATCTGAGCTTCTCGGCAGAAACAAGAGAACCCTTCTGCTCCACCCCATGTCCGAGAACTTCCCTCAACGCGAAATTAAGGATGTGCGTTCCGGTATGGTTATTCCTGATGGGCCACCGGCGGAGTTCATCATATTCGCTAATGATAGTGTCGTCAATATTGAAAGACCCATACTTCATATAGCCGGTGTGCAGAACATAGCCAGCATAAAGTTGGACATCAACGACCTCAAGCTCGGCTCGCCCATCGATGACAATTCGGCCAATATCATTCTCCTGACCACCCTGTTCTGCATAGAAATTTGTACGATCAAGAATAATACCAAGTTGCTCCCCATCGGGTATTCCCTCCGTGGAAGAATGAAAAGACTTGCCATGGTAAATAGCCTTAACCTGAGCGGTGATATTGCCCTTGTCAAACTTGGCGCTATCATTTGTCTTGGGGACACTGTTCATCTTTTCCAGGTTACCCAGATCATGGACATCCAGTTTCACTGCACCAGTCGCGGTCTTTTTCTGTCCTTTGCTCGCCTCTTTGGCTCGTAGGCGTGCTTCTTCGAATTCAAGATCATCTATAAGTAGTCCGCGTTCTTCAGCCATCAGGCGAGTAAGGTCTACAGGAAATCCGAAAGTATCGTAAAGCCTCCAGACATCAGCTCCATGCAGTTTTTGGGAACCTGCGACCTTGGCCTGTTGAGCATACTGTTCGAATTGTCGTTCTCCGCGATCCAAGGTCTTCGCGAAGGAAATCTCCTCCTCATCGAGAATCTCCATGACATCATTCTGCTTTTGCCTCAGCTCCGGGAACATGTCGCCCAGCTGTTCGACAAGCGTCGGTACGATTTTTGAGAAAAAGTTCCCAATCTCGACATTAAAATATTTTCGGGCATAGCGAGCGCCTCTCCGCAGTACACGGCGAATGACATAACCACGTCCTTCATTGTTCGGCGCGGCACCGTCCGAAATCGCGAATGCCAGGGTTCGAACATGGTCCGCTACCACGCGATAAGCTGTATCAATACCATCAGAGTCATCGGCACCAAAACGTCCTTGATACTCCCGTGCTCCGGTAGTGCGTCGAATGGTCTCGAAAAGCGGAGTAAATACATCGGTATCATAATTCGAGGACCTATCTTGGAGCACCGAAACCAATCGTTCAAATCCCATGCCGGTATCAACGTGCTTACTCGGCAAGGAACGTAGGGAGCCGTCTGACTCTCGGTTATACTGAATAAAGACGTTGTTCCATATTTCAAGAACATTGGGGTCATCCTGATTTACGAGGGATGAAGCGTTGCGTCCGCCGATTCGATCATAATGAATTTCACTGCACGGGCCACAAGGACCTTGATCACCCATTTCCCAGAAATTATCTTTCATATTTCCGGGTAAGATATGGTCTTCAGGGACTCCCACGGCTCTCCAGAGCTCTTTTGCCTCCAAGTCGGGTTCGAGGCCACCTTCTTTGTTGCCTTCAAAATAGGTAACATAAAGACGGCTGGGATTCAGCCCATAGACCGTAGTCAATAATTCCCATGAATAGTGAATGGCTTCCTTTTTGAAGTAATCGCCAAAGCTCCAGTTTCCGAGCATTTCGAAAAATGTCTAATAGTTGAGGTACGAGCGTTAGAGCGATCACATATAGAGTTAAACTGAAGCTTACATGGTGATAGCTATCCTTTCCCACGTCGTCCAGATCCTATGAACTCAGCGGTTAGTTTATCCAATTATAGAGGTTTTAGCGACCAACATTATGCTTTCCACCAGCACGGATGCACTATGAGTTTTTGTTAGTTTCAGGACCATGTGATACGGACGCAGATGACCACCTTTTGGGAGTTCACTGCACTTTTCAGGCTTGCGAAGTCAGAGTGTGGGTTCACAGTGCCCAGAAATATTGATTTAAACTGATTCATCCCTGCATTGGTGAAAAGCAGGGTGGGGTCAGAGTGAGGGACAACTGGTGATGAAGCAACTGGAAGAAAGCAGGCATTAGTGCATAGGCCCAAGCCAAAAAAAATATATGGTCACACTTCACATACCAAATTTATGGCCATGGTCTTTGAAATACTGAAGGAAAGTATCTCGGACGCATTTGGCAGTCCATTTTGCTTCCACCTGTTGATTTGAAGCCATCACGAGTTCCTGTGCGTTGAGGTTTGTCGGTGGTATGGCTGGATGTGGGGGAGTGTGGAAATTATAGGATGTTCTAGGTTTTGACCTAAAGAGAGGGGGATGAGTCAAAACCCCCCCCGACCTTAAGAACCTTGATACCAGCATCGAGCAGCACCATCAATCATACACTCAGAAGCATCGGATTTTATCCGCACTTAGAATGGCATGAAATAACTTTATATCCTTATCATCAACCATTGGAACACTCCTTTGCTGGGAACAAAATCTTGTTATGGTAGATGGCGCGGCATTCACATGTGGAAAGTCACGGAAAGAAACGCCCCGCAGAGGGTGATCTTGATGGAGATCAGCCACTGGCAAAAAGATTTGGTCGCTTGCACATAGGTATGTACTTCTTGAAGGACTACCAAATTTTGTAACTGGCATTGAATATAAATTAAATTTATAATTACCTGGAGATCCTGTGGCAGGGTATCACTTACACGAAAACCAAAAAGAACCTTTTCCCTTTCACTCAGGCCAATCTAAGTCAAACGACGCTATGATGATAGATGACACAAAACACACCATTTATATTCACGATATTGAGCAGCATTTAACAGAAATTGATCCTCCGGGAGGCTCGATTACAATATTTCCCGGATTAGAGGATAAGCTGTCGATTTCAAGACTCCTGGTTGCAAACACAGAACCCCGGTGCAATGAACTAGTTCTCTACCGAGAGCCTGTTTCTCTCTCAGTACCAAGAGAGCAAGATAGTGTACGGAAGGCTTTGATAGCGACTAGGGAGCGGTCAAGAGCAAAGATGGGGAATGGGACTTCCAGTGCCAGAATGTCTGTATATGAAGCAACGGAGAGGAGCGCGCAATATGATCTGGCTAGTGTCACGGATCCAATGGATATTGATACAACAGGGTTGGGCTAATTGCCTTGGGTGGTAATGATAGCGGATGTCTCTGGGGGGCCTATCATACTACTTGGAGGAAGCAGTTATCCTATCTTAGGCAGACTACAAATTACAATATTCCACTTGCACATATCTACAGAGGAAGGTTTGAGGATATACACCATTAATGGTTAATCCTCTATATTACAGGGTAAGATAATACAGTCTATATATAAAGCTATATGGATAACTTGCACTATAATAAATAGGTTAGGGATGATTATTAATATAAGAGGTCAGGATAAGATCCTGATGGATTTGGACTAATTATATGCTTGACTGGTTTCTTTGTTATTTAATAGGTTATCTGACTATTGATAATATTAAGAATTAATAATGATAAATAAACATATCTTATTTTTAAAGATATTAAATCTTTAAAAATTAGTTTTGTTATATCTATAATTTATAAATATTATAATTAATAGAATTTATAAATTGTTTTATCTTAATTTTTATTTAATTATTTTTTTTAAATATATTTAAAAGTTGAAAAATAAAACATAAAAAATTTAATAATAATAATATTAAATATCTTAATGCAAATATCATAGGCATGTTTATTTAATTTTTTATATATAGAGTTAGAAGAACTCTATATCTACAGCCTAGATATCTATATACATGAGGCAAATAAATTATAATATAAATATACTAAAATAAAAAGGTAATTAATAAACTAGTAGAGTTGTAATAGAATAATAATATAATATAAAAAATATGTTTATTAGCAATCTTTATTTATTTTATTAGATATTTTGAAAAACTAGAGGCTTGAGAATGCCTAGTATAAATTATTTTTGTGAGCATCAGCACTAGAATATTAGGTGCGAGTAGCCAGCAGTGCTTAGGAAGGTATATATATATAAATTAAAATTAAAAATTTTATTTCTTTTTAAAAGCCAACCCAGTTAAATTAAAAATAACTTATAAAATAATTAAATACATGTTTCAGATTTAACTTTATAATTAATTTTAAAGTTTAAAAAATACATTTTAAAGCTATAAAACTAGCAGGCTTAAATACTAGTTTTTAAATATATAAATACTTTTTTATTATCCTAAAAGACTTACATAACCCTTAATATCTTAATATTAAGAAATATATGTGTAAATAAAAATATAGAGTATAAAATTAGAAATTATTAATTTAATATAAAAATTTAAATTAAAGATATTAATATAAATAAAAATAATTAAAAAACTAGTAAATATACCTATTAACAGGTATACATAAAACAAGCAAGTTAAAAATAATAAAAATATATAAAGTAATAAATATACAGGCAGAAATATAAAAAAATAAAACTAAAATAAACCTTTTTAATTATATAACTAACTTCCAGGTATTTTCTATATTTACACTATTTAAATAGCTAGTCTAGTTACTAGAACATGATCTTTTCCAGTAATTAGTAATAAGCTAATAAAATCATGTATAAATATACTACTAATACTCTTTATTAATATATTTTAAAAAGGTTTTATAAAAATTATCATATAATATCTATACTAATTAATTATTTAAATAAAAAAATATATATAATTTTATGTTATTGAAAATTTATAGTAAAAAATATAATTTAATATAACAGGTAATCTGGCAAATATTTAATATAACTGTTTAAAGATTAAAAACCCATTAAATAAAGGATACATTATCAATAAAAAAGTCTAAAGTTATGTTACAGACACCCAATTTGAGGGTTAGCACCAATACTAGACACCATTATAAAGGCCTTATAACTAACTAGATAAATAAAACAGAATCTCACATTATATAATCACTAAGAAAGATAGTATTTAAAGAATATTTAAAAAATACTTATTAAAAATAATTTTTATATTAACTTATTATTAACTAAATATTACAGGTTTATATTACAGAGAACAGGAAAAATATATAAAAATACTTATTATTTATTATATGTAGTTAATTTTTTAGTTTTTTATGTTTAATATTATATTATTACTTGAATATATTTTTACTAGTAAATTAACTTATTTAAACTATATTTTTAATCAAGATAAACTTATTTATTAATAATTAGCTTTATTTTTATTAAAAGCTATATATATCTAAAATATACTAAAAAGTAAATTAGGGTTAATATCAGGGTCATAATAACTAAGAAACCTTTATTTTAAGAAATTTAGAATAAGTTAATTTAAGCTAGTCACAGAGCTTACAGGGATTCTAGGGTTTAAAAAAGTTAAAACTAATTAATTATAATAAATTAAATACTAGTTAATATAAATTAAAATTAAATTAATTTAGAAAATAAAAGCATGGCTTTAATAAATTAAATTCTAACTAAAGTAATAATAATATTAAAAAAATATAGCTAATATAGAACTTTTTACTAATATATTAAATAATAATAAATTTATAATAATAATATTATAGCTATAAAAATAAATTATATAGCTAGAACAAAAATAAAAAAATTTATTAAAACTAAAAATATATTTATTTAAGCCTTTTAATAGTATATAAGTAAAATTTAATACTTTATTATTTAAATAAATATCTATATTTATATTTACAAAAATTAGTTTAAAATAAAATTAATAAATTATTTTTTAAAAATACATGAATAAAATAAAATAAGGGAATAATAATAAAGTAGTTAAAAATATTTTATTAATATCTTTAAGACTTTAATGCTATAAAATATATAAATAAATAAAGATAACACTAGTTATAACTTAAGAGTTTAATAACTCATATTAAAACTAGAATGGGATAATAACATGTTGATATTTTAATATAAAAAATAAATTAAATTATAAAATTTAAGAATAAATAATTTTCATGCTAATAGTTAATATAATTAAAATAATAATAAAAGAAATATTTTATATAACTAGAAAGTTATTAAAGTTAAAAAAATAATAGGCTTATTAAAAAATACCATAATTTAATAAAAAAATAGTAATAGATAAAAATTATATAATTAAAAAGCCTAGAGTATAATAATCTCTATAAACTAAGATTAAGAAAATTTAATATAATATTTTTTAAAAAGAAAAAAAAAGTATTAATAAAAAAAGCTATGCTTTAACTGTAGTAAATTAAAATATTAATTAAAAAACTATAAATTAAAAAAAATAATAAAAATAGACTAAAATAATTAAAAATAACTAATAAATTAAAATTATTAAATATAACTAGGACTACCAGACTTAAGAAAAAATAGAAATAATAGTATAAAAAATACTAGCAGGGCTAATAACTAGCACATACACTTATAGACCTTATTTAATAAATAAAAGAATAATAATAATAATAATAATAATAATAATAATAATAAAATTATTAAAAAGCCTGATCAAGACAGAGAGTATAATAATTTTTTAATGATTAAATAAAAATTTTAAAATATAAATAAATAGTTTTAAATCTGGTAAAAAAATTTTAATAATAATAATTCTTGCATTATTCTAATTTTAAGTAGTAATTAGGTTTAATTTTTAACTGTTACTACTAATAATTTTTAATTTTAATAAAATAATAAGACTTAATAAATATTTCTATTATTTTAAATCTTTATTAGTTTAGATATTAATAATATAATTATACTATTTTTTTTTAATTTAATATTATTTTATAAATTTCTAGATGTTTTCTGAATTTTTTTTAACATTTTTAATAATTTTTGCATGCTTTAGTGCTGATTTTAATAATAAAATATAAAATAAAAATATATTTATTTTATTACTATAAATAATTTTAATTAATAGTTTACTAATTTTATTTATTTATTAATCATATATAGTTTAAATTATACATGGTTTAGTTTTCAGTTTAATTATTTTATTTTAATATTTTAATAAAGTAAAATTCTTTTTTTAAAATAAGTCTTTTTATTCTATGCTTATATAATAGTAATAGTATATTTATTTACAGATCTTTTAGCCTATTACTAATTATTAAAAAAGGTTATATTTTAATAACCAGGCTAGTTATTAAAATAGTTTAAATATAAAATATACATGTAATATATTTATATAATTAAAAAAAATATTTTTATTTTTTTTATTTTTTTTATTTATATTATACTATTAATAGAATATCTATTATTTTATAGTTTAGATATACATTTTATAACTTTATCTATATTAATACTATTTTATCTTATATTTAATTTATAATTTATAATTTTATATTTATATCTGTTTTTATTAATACTAGAGTATTAAAAGTTATATTAATTTTAATATAATAAATAAATTTTATATATTTAAAAGCTAGTATCTATATTTACTAGTCTTGTAAGTTTAGAAAACTATTTTTTACATTTGAAAATAATTAAAAAGCTAAATTTAAAACATGTATTTAATTCCTTTACAAGCTATTTCTAGTTTAGCTAGATTAGCTTTTAAAAAAAATAAAAATTATAAATCTAATTTTTCTTCTATAAAATATCTTGCTAAAAATCTTTATTTTTAAAATACTAGATTAAAATATATTAAATAAACTAGATGTCTAGTTTATATAGGCATGCAGTTATTGTTATTATATTAATTATTTTTAAATAAAATACTAAAGTAATTTTTTCTAGTTATATTTATATAAAAACTAAGTTTTATATATAAGAAAAAGCTATATATAAATCTAGTATATATTTTATTATCTTAGACAGAATTTACTAGACATAATATTTATAATTATTATTTATTTATTATATTTTCTAAATATTCTCCTATAAATATCTATAGCATGCAAAATTAAATAAACTTTTAGTAATATTAAAATAATAACTTCTTCTATAGTGGCCTTTATAAGCCTATCAGCTTGTTTATTACTAGTAATTTCTTTATAATTGAAAAATCACTATAAACATGTGCACTTATCACAAGCTAATACTTAATTTAATTTTTAAGTATTAGTAAAATATAATAATAAATTTATTATTTCTAGAATTAATATGTAATATAAATTTTAACAGGGCTAGAGTTATATTAATTTTTATAAGCTTTTTTATATAGACTATATAAATTTTCTCTTGTTTTAAAAACTATTATAGTTTTCATTAATATAAAACTACTATTATATTAATTTTTTTATATCTATTTTTAAGCATTTAATCACCCTACTAGATAGCTTGTTTTAAAAATATTTATAATAATTATCTCTAAAAGTAATTATTATAAAAAAATAAAAACTAAATTAATAATTTCTAAAAACACTGCTTGCTCTAGATTTTTTTAAAACTTTAAATAAGTTATTATTTAAGCCTGTACAATAATAATATTATAAAATGCTACTCTAGATCGTATGCATGTATTAAAATATATAATTATACTTTTAAAAAAATCACATAAAAAAATAAGGCTATAATATAAAAATAATATATTTTTATTATTAATTTTAAAGTAATGCTAAGTAATAATATATATAAATAGATTTTTAAAATTACTTAAATAATAGTATAAAAAATACTAGTTATCTAGTAAAAACCTAGTACTAGATACTCTATAGTGCCTTAATAATATTACTACAATATCATGTTTTTATATTTTTCTTTTACTAAAAAAATGCACTATTACAGGGCTATATTTTTTGTAATTTATTTATATGATTTTTAGCTTATTAAAGTGTTTTATTATTATCTAGTATTACTATTTTTTTACTGTAATAGCAGATTATTAGTTTAATTATTTTATATATAGTTTATATAATAATATAAATATTACTTAATTATCTAATTATTTTTTTATTTATTTATTTATTTATTACACTTAATATATAATTATTATTTTTAAGTTAATATTTAACAAATCTCTTAGCTATAACAGTAAATATATTATATTTTATCTTGTCAGCAATAATTTAATAAAGCTTACTATAATTTATTTTCAAGATTTTCTAGTGCTTCTAGTAATTATAGTTTTAATAAAATATATATTTATTTAATTTATTTCATGAATAGATTTTATAATTATTAATATACCTTTTAACCTTTTTTTTATATTCTAGAAATAATAGTTTTATAAAATTTCTTTTTATTTTTTTAATAATTTTTTAATAATTTTCTACTAGTATATTATAATATATTTTAATATTATTTTATTGATTATTATTTTAAATATGTATATAATTTTCTTTAATTTATATTATATTATTAAATTATTTTAAAATATTTTTATTTTTTAATATTTATAGAATTTCTTATATAAATTTATTTTTTTCTAAAATTTATTTTAATTTACTAAATCATGTTTATTCTAATTATTTTAAAAATTATTAAAAGATTTATTAATTATATTTTATAGTTGTATTTTTATTTACTTTAAGCACTACTAGCTATGATTTTGTATTTTTAATTTTATAATTTTTTTTAATTTAAAAGTATTAGGTTATTTATTTTTTATTTTCTTATAATATTAGATTTTAAAATTATATCATAATAATATTTTTAATTATCTTGCCTATTTTGTAGTTGGTTTTTTAATAATAATAAAATAAATAAGATTTTTATAATTTAATTTAATAATAATTAATTATTTTTTTCTAGATAGACTCTCTAGTAGTTCAATATTACTATAATAGCTAATAATTTTTTATTATATATATTATAGGTAATTATTAATTTTATAAATCTTTTTAAGTAAAAAGCCACTAGTCTTAAATTTTTATCTAGTTTTAATTAAATTATTCTTGCTTCTAGAGTATAATCTAATATATTAATTTTCATAATTATTTTTTTAGATTATATTACATAACAATTAATATAATAGTAATTAGATTTTTAATTCTTTTTAAATATTTTTTATTATTCCAAGATTTATTTATATTTTTTTAAATAATAGTGTTATTACTCTAGTATAATTTTTAATGAATTATTAAGAATAATTAATTAAACCCATGAACTTTTGTATTTTATATAAATTTTTAGATTATAGTTAATTTTAAGTAACTTATACTTCAATTTCTTTATTTATAATTTTGTTAAATATCTAATATTCTAGAAATTTAATAGCATATATATTTTTTAATTTATATTTTAAATTATTAATAATATTGAATTTATTAAATCATACTATTTCTTTAATTTTATTCTAGATTTGTTAAATTAATAGTAAAAGGTATTAATTTTTAATAATAATTTTATCAAATATTTAGTAATTTATGTAAAAATACAAGCTTTTATTTTTTTAGTATAAATAATATTTTATATTTTACTAATAATTTAGATAATTAAATATCTTTCTTTATTTATTAATTATTAATATGCTTTTTTAACATGGTTAATTTTTTTAAATATTAATATAATTTCTTTTTTAAATAATGATAAAATTATAAATATTTTTTTTCTAATTTTATTTTTCAATTCAGGCTAATAAATTTAATATAATATTATTTTTTTAAAATTTTTATCACAGTTTTATAAATAGCAGAAATTCTTGAATATTTGTAATTTAATTACTAGTATTATTTTTACTATATTTATTTTTAGTCTCCTGTTAAATTATTTAATTTTTTTATGTATTATAAAATATTAGCCTTTATTAATTTTCTTTTTATTATAAGCTTTTTTTTAAAAGATTTATTAAATTTTTTAATTAATATTTAGGTTATAATCCTTAAGCCAAGGAATCCCTAATATAATATAATAATTTTTTTATAATTCCTAGAAATTTTTTAATTTTAATTTTTAATAAGTTTTTAAATTCTTATTATTTGGTTTAAAAATAGGTTTAAAATATTATTTAATATTTTTTTCCATTTTTTTAGTATTCAGGATTTATACAATTTTCTATTATTTTTAAATTAAATAATATTATAATTTTTATTTATATTACTATGAAAATTTTTTTAGTTTATTGGTGTATAATATAATTATTTTTCTAATAATTAATTTAATATATATTTTTATATTTCAAGTATTTTTTATATTGTGCTCATAAATATTTTTATTAATTATATAGATATTTCTATATTATTTTAAATAAATCTTTTAATTCTTTTTATTATATTTCTAGTATCCCAGCTTTTAGTGTGAGTGAGTATTTATTAAAAAGTTATTTAAGTATTTTAATTAATTATTTTAGATTATTTTAGATTATTTTAGAGGATTTTATAATTTTTTTATTATATTATTTATTTAATACATAAATTAATTTTTATCTTACATGAGGTCTTCAGCTTATTATTTTTCATATTATTTCTTTTTAGTAATAGAGATTTTTTTAGATTTTTTAATTTATTGATAAGTCTCTTTTTACTAGATATAAACCTATTTATTTTTATTTTTTATTTTTTATTAAAAAAATAATTAATTAACTGTAAAAAAATTTTTCATATAACTAGATTTTTATAATATTTATAACAGAATTAAAATTGCTTACAAATATAAATAAAAAACACCCTTCTATATAAAATATAGATTATTTAAATACTTAATTATATTATTTAAGTTAACTAATATATTTATAATTTTTAAATCTATATTAATTAAATATTCTATAATATATTATTTATATATTTAATATAAATAATATTATAATTTTTTTATAAAATATTTATAAAAAACACGTCTTTATATAAAGCTAGTTAAGTATATATTTATAATTATAATAATTAATTTTTTAAACCATATTATTATTCTAGAAAAAATTAAAATAAAATCTTCATAAATATAGATAATCCTGAAATAGCTAGAGCTAAAATATATAAAAAATGTATAAATATTTCTAGAATATATAAACTAGTATTAATATTTTATTAAAAAATATTTATAAATAATAGCAGTATTTATAGGGATATTATAAAAACTAAAACAAAAACTTTTTAATAAAAACTATATAAAAAGCAGTAGTGACTGTAAAGAATTTATTTATAAAAATAATAAAGGTTAATTATTTTATTAAAAAAACGCTCTTATAAATTAAATTAAATTTATCTAAATTTAGCCTATTTATAGTACTAATATAGTTAAATTTTAAAAATAGTTAATAGGCTCTAGTAACATTTTATTTATACAAGCTAGTCCTTGTAAAATAAAACTGTATATTCAATATATTAATAGTAAAACATGAAACCTTATTCTAGTTAATATATATATTAATCTAGAAAAGCATAAGAATAGCTAATAGCCATACTAGAATTATTATTAATATAAAAGGGGGGCAGTAACTATAGTAATAATAATAATAAATAAAATAAAGATAGCAGGCATAGAAAAAAACAAGATATTTTTCTTTTTTTTTTCTTTTTCTTCTCTTATCACCAGTAATTAATTAAATTACCCTTACTAAAAATGCTTACAGAGGGGGGGGGCACTTACAGTTAAAAAATTAAAAAACTAAACTTATCCTTAGTAAGAATAGCCTAGAGTTTTAGTCTTAAGTTAATCTAGTATTAAACAGGGTGCTTTAAAAAGAGGCAGTATATAAAAAATATTGTAAAATAATTTTAAAAAAATAAAGATCTTTTTATTTTTTAAAAAGCCCTAGCCCTATCTAAACTTAAAACAAGAAAATAAAAATAAAATTATTATAATATTATTAACAGTAAATGCACAAAGATATATAAATATTATTATAAAAAAGTATTATATT
Source organism: Aspergillus conjunctus (assembly GCA_027569095.1). Classification (NCBI taxonomy): domain Eukaryota; kingdom Fungi; phylum Ascomycota; class Eurotiomycetes; order Eurotiales; family Aspergillaceae; genus Aspergillus; species Aspergillus conjunctus. The sequence continues at coordinate 19,357 of JAPDEL010000165.1, forward strand.
ATTAATTAAAAATCTATTATAATAAATTTAAATACAATAAAAAATATAAATGTTATTAAATAGAATTTATATAAAAAAATAAATTAAAAATAAAAGAACTTTAATAATAATAAAAAGCTTTTAAATAAAAAAATTATTATAAATAAAGTTACTTTAAAGAGGGAATAAACAAAGTATATACAATTTTTTTATAAAATAGTAAAATTAATATAAAAAAAGAAAAATTCGGGTCTTGCAAGATCTTGATAAATAAAATAAAAACATTTTAAACAGGTATATAAGGTTAGGGTATTATAAAAAAAATCTTTTTTTTAGCTTATTTTTTTCACTGGGTTTTTTACAAGTTTAAGCTTTTTACTAGTATCTATTATAATAATATATATAAATTACTACAAATAATTTTAGGGACTAAAACCCTCTAGAGAGAGAGGTAGTTTATAAAATATCGTAATTAAATTAAATATTATCATCAAATTAAAATACTTACTTAAGCATTTTTTTATTTTTATCTCTTGTAATAATACTAATAGACAGTTAGTGATAATTTAGATATTAAAAATTAGTTACTATTTATAACAGCACATGGTCTTCTTCACACTAGTTATACCCTTCACACAAGAGTTATACTCTTACAGCTGGTATATAAATAAAATGAACTTAGAAGATAATAATAATATAATAAAGAATATTAAAAACATTTTAAAAATTAGAATATTTTTAAAGAATATTTTATTAATATTTTCAAAGCCTTTAATATCATGAAAAATGCTAGTTAATAAATTAAAAAACTTCAAATAAATAAAAATAATACTAGTTATAATTTAAATATTTAATAACCCATATTAAACCTAAATTAAAATAATAATATATTTATATTTTTATATAAATACAGATTAAATGACAAAATATAAAAATAAATAATTTTTATATTACTAGCTAATATAATTAAAATAATAATAAAACAGGTATTTCATATATTAAAAAAACTATTAGAGCTAAAAAAATTAATAAGCTTATTAAAAAATACTATAATTTAATAAAAAAAAGTAATAAATATACAATATATTAAGTTAAGAAAATAAGATCCATAAATAAAAAGCTTAGAGTATAATAATCTCTATAGATTAAAACTAATAGAACTTGATATAATACTTTTTTTAAAAAAAAATAATACTAAAAAAAGTTATACTTTAGCTATAATCAATTAAATTATTAGTTAAATATAGCTATAGTACTATTATTATAAATTTATTATTATTTAATAATATATTAATAAAGAGTATTATATTAATTAAAATCTTTTAGTATTACTGTCTTAGTTAGAAGTTACTAGAGCTATAATTTTATTTTTTAAATTAATTTAATTTAACTTATATTAACTGGTATTTAATTTATTATAAAAAATAATTTTTTAACTAGCTTTTTTATTCTATGATCTTTATAAATATCTATAACTAGATTAATAGTTATTATAATTTTTAATATACACTTTAATTATATATTTCAATATATCCCTGGATACAAGTAACTATTAATGAAGATAAAATTAACTGTTAGTAAATAAGGTTTATTTTAGTTAGAAATATGGTTTAAATAAGTTAATTAACAGTAAAAATATATTTAAGTAATAATATAGTATTAAAAATAACTATATTGTTATATATGTTTCCTGTTTTTAGTGTGTAGCTATACAGTAATTTTTTATTAATAATTTAATAATTAGTTAACCTGTTTAACTATTTAAATATTTATTGACTACTATCTTTCTTGGTAATTATGTAATATAGGATTTTGCCTTATCTGTCTAATTAGGTATAAGGCTTCTATAATAGTACGTAGTGTTAATGCTAACTCTTGAGTTTGGGTTTCTGTAATAATTATCTTTAATTATATATAAAAAGTCTTTATTATAGATATTAAAAAATTATCTAGCTATTAAAATAGTAATAACTTGGCATAATTTTTTAATTAGTTTATAACTATTGATATAAAAGTGTTTTTAAATAATTTTAAAAATATTTATATAAAATTATAAATAAATAAAAATAAATTAATTTCTATAGCAGAACTATTTTTTATTAATTAAACATTTTTAAAGTATGCTTAAATGATGCTTTTATTATAATTTTAATTAACAATGATTATTACCATAGTATAAAAAGTTTTTATTAATATATATAAAATGCTAACTTTTTTATAAATTATTTTTTAACTTTAAATAATTTCATTTTTTTTAGGTTTTTAATAAATAATAAATAAATAATATTATCATGTTTTATATTTATATAATCATATAATTAAAGTAAAGCTTAAAATATTATAGTATTTATATTATTTTTAAACTACTATTAATTAAGTATTTTAATTTAATTTTAAATAATACCTCAAAAGTTAAATATATTTTTAATATAAAAATTAATTCTGTGTTACTAGTGCTATAACTGTAATGTAAAATATATAATAGTATGTTTATTAAATCATTTTAGGGCTCTAAACTAATTAAACTAATTTAATTAAATATTAATAAAAATACTGGGTAATTAAATTTCAAAATTAAAATAATAATATTATTATAAAACTATTAAGATTATATAGATCTTATGCCATGTCTTTAATTATACAAAGTAAATTTAGTAAAAATTTTATATTTTTATTAAACTAAAAAAAAGGTTAAAACTAGGTTCTTATAGTATTATACTAGATTTTTTATTAATATTTTACTGAAAAAATTATATTCAATATAAGGAATTTTATACTGTATATTATTCAGACCTAGTTTAAATTTTATTTTTTAGTTATAATACCCTGGTAAAAAACTAATATATGCTTTAAACAAATATATTTTAGTTAAAAATATATAATTAATATTTTTATATATTTTTATAAATTAAAAAAGCCTAAAAAAATTAATATTAACTAATTTACACCATAATTATTTATTCCAGGGTAGAAACTAAATATATAGATTTAAAAAATTATTATAAAAAATGAAATAAGGCTTTCTTCCTATTTTATATTTCTAAAAATAATAATATAATATTATAAAAGCCTTAAAACATTATTAATACTTTTTATAATTTATAAATAAATATTTTAAATTAATTAATAGCCTCAATAACAGGTGTGATTAAAAGAGCTTGTTAAAAATATATTTTTATATAAATTAAAATTAATAATACTTATTTTAATATAACTATTTAAACCTGCTTAAGTTTTAATAGTGTTTTATGTAATAAATAATAAATGTGCGATGGCTCCTCTCTAGAATATATATGTGATTGGCTATCTCTAATGCTCAACATAATGGTGAAGTTGCTTGGTTAGTCACTGTAGGTCATGTAAAAAGGCATCATACCCTTCTAGGTGGCAGCTTAACACACCCCCCATGGCACCTGGTAATTAAGTACATGCATGAAACCTAGAATATTTTTTAATTAGATAATTAAAATACATGAATAATAATAAAATATAATATATAAATAAATTTATACAACTTTAGCCCAGAAAATGCCTTAATAAAGCTATCTATATAGTTTTTACTTTTATTAATAATCTTTAATTTAATTATTTTTTTCTTTACTTTATTCTTTACAAAGAAATATTATATATTAATTTAACATATGAAGTTAACATAGTTTAGTTTTTTAATTAGTGTAATGGCATTATTAGAGTTAGTACATAAAAAGATTAATTAAATAATTTAAAGCTAATAATACCAAGTTACTTGTTTAGCTAAATAATATTTTATATAGCTGATATCCAGGTAATAAACTCTATAATTATAAAGCTTCTTATAATAAAAAATTATTTTTTTAAATGCTAATATATAGGCACACTGTGTAAGTAAAAAATATAATCTTTAGTTAATTTTTTATTTTTATAATTAGTATAAAAAAATTAACATATCTAATAAGATTTTTATTAGTATAACCGAATTTAATAATATAATTAAATATTTTTTTAAATATTATTAAACCTTTTTCATGGCAGTAAAGTCTAATCTTTTCAGATTCTTTATTTATTTTATAAGGTAATTAGTCAGAAATATAATATTAAATTAAATTTAGGTTATAATATATTTTAATTTATACTTAATAGATTATAATATTAATATTATTATTATTTATAAAAATTTAGAATTTTTATCAGGATCAGGATCTCTATAAGGTTACTATTTAGGGTTTATTAGGATATTATTTATATAAAATTTTTTATTAAATTTTATAAGAGCCTTCTCTATATATACGTATTAAAATAAAAAAATTATATTATTTTATTTATTAAATTTAACATTATATTCTAGAAAATACTTTAAAATATTAATGCCTTTAAATTAATAATATTTTACAAGTTCTTTAAAAAATATAATAATTATTTTATTATCTAATCCTGTAATAATAATATTATTAATATAAATAATAATTATTAAATTTTTTTAGAAATTATAGAAAAAGCAAGGGTCTTTAAAAACTAACTTTATTCTCAATTCTGTGAGAATACCTGTAAAGTATTTATACTAAAAAATGCTAATTAGTATAGACTATAAAAAGTTTATTAAAAACGATAAATTAATTATTTTTTAATTATTTAATACTTTATATTTAGTTAATTATTTTATATATAATTTTGTTTCTTTAATTAATACATGTAAATAAGCAGTAATAATATTAAATTAATAGTACTTTAAATAATTAATAGTAATTTTTATAAAAAAACATCTTTATAAATATGGTAATTATTATAAATATAAAAATATTATTAAATTTAATAATTAAATAAATATTAATAATTATTACAGGTAATTTATCTTACATAGAATTATATAATATTATTATTAATATTAGTTTTTAAATTATATATGTATTTTTCTAGTAAAACTTTAGTTTCAGGATCTTTTAATAATAAAATAAGAATTTAGATATAAATAGCTTTAAATTTATTTTTTTAAATATTTATTACCTTAATCTATTATTTTAATTACAGGGAATTAAGTGTTTAATAAAATATTTTTAGTATTTTAATATTATATACTTTTAAATAATAAATTAGTTTTATAGGGATAGTTATATATAATATATTTATATTTATTAAGCATAAAAGATCCAGGGACTTGGTTTTTTTATAGAGAAATATTTCTAGTAGCTTAAATATTATAAATAAAAATAAAATTATAAAAATTAAAATATAATTAATTTATTTTATTTTTTCAAATTATTTTCTTATTTTTATATATTAAAAATTTAATTAAATTAATTAATTTAGAATAGTAAAACTATTTAGAATTTAAGGCACTTAGTATATTTAATTAATTTAGATTTATAGGTATTAATAGCAGTTTAGTATTACTTAAAGAAATAAAAGAAATTAATAAAGTTAGTTTTACAGTTTATTTTCAGGTTAAAGATTTTAAAATTAATGTATTATTAAGAAAATTTCTGTTTTATTTTAGCTTATTAAAACAGTATGATGCTTATTTAAATTCATTTATAAAAAAATTATTTATTACCTGTGTTTTATTTACCATAGTATTTTTAATACTAAAAAAACACAGTTATTAATTAGACTTTTTATATTTTATTAGAAGATAAAAGTGCAGGTAATATAGAATTAGAACTAAGAGTAATAATGTAGCCTGTAATTTATTTAAGTTACTAAATTATAATAATTAAAGTTAAATTAATTTCTAGTATTATTTAAATTATATTTTATTTTATATATAAAAAAACTTTATTATTTTTACCATCAGGATCCTGGGGCCAATTATGTTAAATACAAGTCTAATTTTCTAGATTTTTAGAATCTTAATTATTTTCTTTAATAAAAAAAAATTTCAGGATTTTATAATCTTGCCAGAGTCTTTATACTAAATAAAATAAATCTTAATATCAAGTTTTATAGCTAATAAATATTTAACTTTAGCCTGTAAATTTATTTTCATTATTTTTATATAATTTTCATTTAATATATTAATATAGACATAACATCCCCATGTATATATATACTTAGTGGTGAATTGTAAAAAAAACCAGCAACACAACCAAAGTAGGGTTACACTTGATTGAATGCTTTAAATGTTACATTTAACACCTTTGAACACTGATTACATCATATTTCATGTTTTTTTTACCATTTACTGGTGCTATTATGGCTAAAATAGTGCTAACTACTAGATCTGAGGTATTAATATAATAAAAATATACATGTATATATAATAATCTTTATTAAAAATGCTAAATAGCTATAGGGAGTAGGTAATAGAAGTTAATAGTTTTTTTTAAAAATTATTTAAATATTTTTATAAAATACTGTGATTAAACTTGCTAAGAGAATCTAGAAAATACTATTAATTAATAGTCTCTCTAAGGATTTTAAAGATATTAAAAAGGCCATGTGGACCCAGACTAGAGAGTAATAAAAATTATTTAAATTAGTTAATGCACTTAGTTTTATAAAAGCTAGTATTATAATTTTTATTTTTTATAATTTTTTTAATTATATATTAAGGCTGCATGTTATAATTTTATTATTTTAAATAAGTTTAATATATTAAAGTAAATAATTAAAATATAAATTAATAAAATTAATATTCAGAAAATCTTTACCATGGGGATCTTTGAAGCCCTAGTACTAGTAATATTTTTAATAAAAATTTTTTATATATTTAGAAAATTACTATAGTAATAATTAACTTTTTCTATTATAGTACCTGTATATTAATTAACCAGGTTAACTAAAACATTATTTTAAGCAGTAATAAAATAATCTAGTACTATAAAATAATTATAGGTCAGGTTCTTCCTAGCAGGAATGTGATTTCAATGATTAATTTAATAATAAATATTAAATAACCAACCTAAATATTTATTTTATAAATAAAAACTTTTAAAAATAATATAATGTTTAAGTACTATAATTATTTTATAATTTTTTAGAATATAAATATTAAAAAGATTACTAATAAAAAATTTATTAAGTATTAAAAAGTATTTATTAAATATTTAATAGCTATAAATATAGTGTATCTAGCTATTATACCTATAAGAATCATGTACATGGACTAGGTCTAGCTATGAAAAATAGTTTTTTATAAAAAATACTTTTTAATATTAATAGTAAAGTTTAATAATAATTATATAGTAAATATAACTGTTTATTAAGACATAATTCTAGATAGAGAGCTCTATACTATCAATATATATAACTATAATTAGTAAATAATATAGTGCTTTAGCTATTAAAAATATAGCTATATTAATTAATATTACTAGAAACTAGTAGCCTGTGTATATTATAATAAAAAATATTTAATTAAAAATAATCTATAACATGCCTGTTGCATTCTCTGTAAAAAAATTATTTTTAGTTAATAATATTAAATTAGATATAAATATCTAGTTATAATTTATTAAATATAAATAACATGCCTGTCTTTATATATAGAGACCCTGTAATTTAATATTATTACTATAATTAATATTATTATTAATATTTCAGACACCCTCTAGAAGACTTTTAATACAGGATTAAAGGGTTTCTAACATGCTCTCTCTAGATAGCTAAAGCTTACTAAAACTAATAGCTATAACGTAATCGACCACCGAGCGGGACAGACCACCGAGCGGGACACACCTCCCACCACAAATTCATACATGGACCAAAACATAAAGCCATTCAACCAACACGATTAATATTGCATTTATAAAATAGCTAGCTATATAGTAAGTCTATTTGAACATCTAGTTCTCTTATGACCTAACTAATTACAATCACTGCAGTGAGATAGTGCCCGCTTTCATGGGGGCTCACTAGTATCTTCTATCACTAGTTTAACTGCTTCTAATACTTGCTAAGCACGCTGTTAACCCTCTGTAGCTGTTAGAATGTCTCCTGAAGCTATATATTTTCTCTTAGATATATATTTCTGTTTCTGCATAGCATTAGCCTCCTAAAGCTGTTTAATTTCATGTTCTAAAAGCAAGGCATTTCCCATAGCTATCTAGCAACCCTTTACAACTTGATTAACTACCCGAGTAATAGGACTAGATGGAGATCTTGTACACTGTCTCTAGAGTTATTATATTAGAGTAGCTTGCTTCTATAGATCTTTAGCAGTCTTTGGTATCTCTGTGGTCTAGCTAGATAATGATTTGCTATGAGAACTGCCTGGTAGTGTTAGTGTAAAGTAGAGAGAAAGACCTTCTAGCACACACTCAAGCTTATATAGAACTAGGCCACTTGCAGAGAAGCTACTGTATATATTAGCTATAGAAAAGACCTGAGACTGAATTTTTTTATAAATCTATAAAAAAATAGTCTTATCCACGTGGTTGATTCCAGTCTACATAAGATCTTGAATCCACTGGCTATACACCTTTTTTAATAGGCCAAAGCAGGCCATATTAAGAGGTTAAAGCAGATAAGAAGAATGAGGTGGTAAATAAAGAGGTATAATCTTATTTTATGTATAGAAATAATTAAATTCTGCAGTTACATGACTTCCATGGCCATCTAGAATTAGAAATTAGTGTGTGCTTATTATAGATAACTTTATATATAGATTAAAAACCTCTTTAAGCCATAGTTCTTCTAGTTTATCAGTTATCCAGTTATTATTACTTACTCTAATTATCCAATTGCCTGGTAAATCTGTATACCAGCTAGCTTGATATTACTTGCCTGCTAGAATAACTAGTAAAGATAGAACTTGTCTAGTAGATTAAATAGTCTTAATAACTGTAACTCATTCTTGATTTCCTGGTTATATAGCTTTTGCACGGCTTTCTATCTGAGATATAATAACCTAAAGAGATTAGTAACTAGAAATAGAAAGAGTAGATAGAGACATATTTTATAAGTTAATGTTATACCTATAGCAAACCCAGTTTTATTAAAATTATAGATATCTTGTTCTAAAATCCCATATTTTATAATAGTATTTTGAACTAAAGTAAATCAAGCCTTAATTATCTTTAGATCTTCACTTTTTGCCTGTTAATAATCATATTTGCGTGTAAATTTTGATTTTAAATCTAATTATCTATTAACAAAGTATTTAACCTATTGCTTGCCAATATAAGCTTTCTCTTTAAAGCAGTTTTTTAGCAGAATTTCAGCCATTTTTCAAGCAGTTTCAATTCAAGGTGGTAGACCACATTAATCTGCAAATATAATCCAGTTTTAAAGCATAGATTCTTCTATATTGGTAAGTTTTTGACTATTTAGTATAGATTTAACGCGTGGAGCGCGTCCCTGAAGTTAATAGGCAAGTGTACTTTTAGGCATATTAAATGCCTTGGCAGCGGCTCAGGTGCCTTTAATTTAGCCATTCTAAATAGCTTGAATTACAAGTAATATTCTTCCTTCGCGTTGGACAGCTAAATCTGCAGAATTTGTGGACATTTTGGTGGTTAAATAGCTTCAGTATGAATTCGTGGTGGGAGGTGTGTCCCGCTCGGTGGTCTGTCCCGCTTGGTGGTCGATTACGTTAGTAAAATCCAGGAGCAGAGCTAGACTATAAAGATATAGAAGACTTAAAGTAGGAGTTAATTTTTCTAGAGTAATTTTTTTAAAGCAACCCTTTCTAGAGCTAACCTGCCTGAAAAAATATTAATAATAACATTAATAATAATAACAAGGCAGAGAAAAAAAAGTCGTAGTATAAGGCCTCAGCTATTTTTTTTCTAGATTAAAAAAATAATTAAACTAATTATTTATTAAAAAAGCTAGAGACTAATAATTTTAAAAAATAATAATAACAATAAACTTAGTAATAATATTATTATCTATATAGGTAATAATATCTTATATTATTAATAATAAATATTTATAAGTTAAAAGTTTTACAGGTAAACTATGGTAAATACAGCACTGTAATAATATATTTTTTCAATAAAAAAAATATAAAAATATAATATTTTAGTAGTATAAAAACCTGTTATTTACTATAATAATAATATCTTAATTATATATTTCTAGTCTCTTAAAAGCAGGTTTTATGTGATAATAAGACTAATACTTAATTATATTAATAAAAAAATTTTTACTTTTATAGGTGGCCTTTTTATTAATAAATAAATTAATTCTAAACATGAATAGTAAAGTATATTATCTAGAATCTAAATATTTTAACCTTTTAAAAAATAGCTAAAAAAATAATATTTATTTTTAACATGTATAACTGTCGGATAAGGTCTATAATCTGTCCTAGGATTGGTTAATCTTAGGGTATTCAGTGATCAAAAGAGAAAGATATATATAATAGAAGTATATATTAAATAATTAAAGTTAAGCTTGAGTATAGACTAGCTTGGATTTCAAAGATAAAGCATGATAAGACTAACTAAGATCAGGTAATAATAATATTTATATATATATAGTTTATTATAGTGTTTATAGTATTTTACTATATTAACTCTATTCTTTCTATATTCTCTATATTAGACTGCTATAGCTACTATAACTATATTTTCTTAATATTACAGCAATATATCTATATTACTATAATAGTTTAGGTTATAGTTATTTTATATATATATTACACTAGCTATAGCATAACTAATTTATTAGCTAATAATAATTCTAGTCTTTTAATAATCTCTTTCTTTTATATTCTTTATTTTTAAAGGTAATAAATATAGCAGTGTTTTTTTTATCTTTGTTAAGATAATTATCTTTCTTTATTAATTTCTATAAATTATACACTAATTTATTATAATATTTAAGTTTAATATTTAAAAGAATAAGCTTTTTAAAAAAATTAAAATAAATAATTTTATTATAGCCCTTTCTTGCACTTTTTATAAAAAAACTAGTTATTTTTATATTAAATTAAAAAATTTAAATTATTATAGCAAGTATATTTAGTTTAGTAATTAAAAATATATTAAAACAAAAGTTCTTTTAAATGCAGTCTAAAATTGTTTAATATTAGTTTAAAATAAACTTTAAAGTAATAAGAATAAAGCAAAGAAAGAGATAGAACTTATCCTGGCATAAATTTATTATTTATAAAAATAAAAAAAGCTTTTTTAAAAACAGGCAGGTAATTTTATTGCTTGTAATATAAAGAAAATAAAAAATTAAAAAAATTAAAAAAATTAAAAAAATTAAAAAAATTAAAAAAATTAAAAAAATTAAAAAAATTAAAAAAATTAAAAAAATTAAAAAAAAGAAATAAAAATAAAAAAAATAAAAATAATTATATTATAAGTGTTTACTTATAAAGTTATTTTTTAATTTTTTATTTAAGTAATTTACTATAATATTTAAAATTTCTGGTTTTAACATGTTTACTTTAAACTTTTTTTTAACTAATTTATTACTAGAATTTTAGGATTTTCTTAGAGTAGTTAAGGTTTTAAACTAGTTTCTAAATATTATTTTTTAATAAGCAGTTAATTTATTCTTTTTCTAATTTATAATCTAGAATTTTTTTAATTTATATTCTTTATTACTATTAATAGCTTAATTATTAATATTTTCTAGATTTAGTGTTAGTTTAAGTAATAAAATATAAAATACTGGGTAAACTTATATTTTTACTAATAGTTTTAAATAATAGTTATTATTAATAAATTTTTCTTTAATTTTAAACAATCTATATTTCACAGTATTAAGTTTATTACTTAGTTATTTACTTTAGATATTAAAAAAATTTTTTTATTATTTTTTATAGTAAATAAATTTTTTTTTTAATTATAGCATGTTCTCATGTTTCTTGTTATAATAAAATCTTATTTTTTTTCAACTTATTCAATATCTTTAGTAATTATATAGTGCAGTACTTGCAGATTTATTATTTAAATTAAGATTTTATTAAATTAAGATTTTATTAAAATATTCTTTTATTAAAATATTCTTTTAATTTATTTATAATTTTTATTCTATATTTATATAGTAAGATATAATACTTATTATTATATTCTTAGTATTATTTATAATAAATTATACTATAGATAATAGTTTAATTTAATTATTTTAATTTTAATTTAGGTAATGTTATAAATATTACCTAATTAATTAAATTATTTTTTCTATTTATTTATCTATTTACTAGTAATTTATAGTAAATAGCTTGACTTTAATTTTATTAACTTTTATAATTATTTTTTAAAAGTTTAATATACATAGTTTATCTTAATTAGATATAATTATTTTTAATAGTCCTATTTAAACGAAGACTTTTTAAAGTAAAAGATTATATAATATACTAAGAGAAAAGAATTTAGAAATATAAATAAGTTAAATATTACTAAATTTATTTCCTTAAAGTATAATTATACACTATTAACATGAAAACATTAATTATTGTTATTACTAAAATTAATAAATATAATATAAAAATTCTATTAGACTTAAGAGTATTAAATAAGTTTATAAAAGTTAAATATATTAAAAAATACAAGATTTCTACCTAAAGCACTGGATATATTAAAAGAATCTTTAAATTTAATAAAAATTTTATATATTAAAAATTATTCTAAAATATTAATAAAGTTATTTTAAGTTAAAATAACATGCTAAATATATAGAATTCAAGATTATATCTATAAAAGAGTAGCTATATAATATTATTATAAAAATAAACTAGTTAGAAAGATATAATTCATGCATTAATTAAATTATAAGAGAAACTAAGATTAAAGAAAAATTCTTAATTACTTGCTAAAAAAACAAGAACTTTAAATAAATTAATAAAAAAGCTAAAACACTAATAAATATTTAAATTAAAAAATTAAAAAAGATAATTAATTAATAAATAAATTTATTAATTATAAAATTAAAATTAAAGAAACTCTATAAAAAAGAACTTGCTAAAATTCTATTAAAACTATTAAAAAAATATTACAGCTATCTTAAACTATTTATAAAATCTAACTATTATTTATTATAATATAACTTTATCTATAAGGCCAGGATATTCTTTATACTAGAAGCTAAATTATTATAGATTAAATAATATTAAAAATCCTAGAATAAATAAAAACTTAAATAAGAATTTATTCAAAAATTCTATTCTACTAGATATATACATGAATTAAAGATATGAATATTATTAAAATTAATATTTATATTAAAAAAGAATAAAAGTAAAAGATTTATTATTAATTATTAATTACTTAATAATTTAATAATTAATAATGCTAATAAAATATTATTAATAAAATAAAAAAAAGAAGATTTATTACAAGAAGCAAAAATTATAATATATAATAGAAATACTATAATCTTTAAATAAATAAAGAAACTATATTAAAGACTGTATTTTTAATAAACTTAAAATTATAAAAATATATTATTATATTTATAAAACTTAAAAAATTACTAGTTAAGTTTATAAGATACATGACACATGTATTATAATAATATTTAAATAAAGTTATCATAGTATATGTTAATAATAATATTATTTATTTTAAAAACTTTATAGAACAGGATTAACACATGCAATAAGTAATAATAATTATAATAAATATTAGATTAATTATAAATATTAAAAAGTGTAAATTTAATATTACTAAAGTTAAATATCTAAATATAATCTATACTTAAGAAGAATAGTGTATTTAGCTAGAAAAAATTAATAATATTCTTAAATAACTAGTACTTACTAATATTAAGTAAACTTAAGAATTTCTAAAAATTACTAAATATATTTATAAATATCTATATAATCATGTAAAAAATACTTAATCTATTATAAAGCTATTAAAAAAATCTTTTAAATAAAAACCTGAATAGTAACAAGCTTTTAAATTAATTAAAAAAATTATTATTAAAATATTAATTCTATAACTTTATAATTTAGAGCTATAAAACTATATAAAAATAAATATATCTAGAAAAATTATTAAATTAGTTTTTAAGTTAAAAATAATAATAAAAAACTATATCTTATATCTTCTTTTTATAATAAATAACTAAAGCTAAGTAAAGATATAACACACATAACTAAAAAATGCTTGCTATTTATAAAGAATTTAAATACTAGAGATATTATTTTTAAAAAATTAAATATGAAATAATTATCCAGACTAATTATAAGAATTTAACCTACTTTACTATTACTAAAAAACTTAATAAAAAATAAATCTAATAAGCATAAGATCTATCTAAGTTTAAATTTAAAATTAAATATATTAAAGAAAAAAAAAACATTACTATTAATACTCTAAGCTAAAAATCTAACTATATAATTAATATAAAAAATCTTAAAATAAATATTCTATAATAAAATTAAAATATTTTATAAATTAATTAAGATGCATAACTAGCTATTATAATTATAATTAAAGACTAAGACTTTATAATTAAAATCTAATAAAAATAAATAAAAATAAATAAAAATAAATAAAAATAAATAAAAATAAATAAAAATAAATAAAAATAAATAAAAATAAATAAAAATAAATAAAAATAAATAAAAATAAATAAAAATAAATAAAAATAAATAAAA
>JAPDEL010000166.1:0-33208 GCA_027569095.1 Aspergillus conjunctus
ATTCAATGAGTTCGACGCGCGCAACGCGTCGAATTCAATCGGCAGAATATTCCCTTAAACGGTTTAGTGGAATTTAGTGTCTTGGCATGGTAAAGGGGGGTTAAGAAACTTATGTCACCCCACTGTAGGATGCGTCCTGGTGTCTGGCATATGGCTGTGTTATTGGTGGCTTCAGGATCGGGAGATCGCCGCTTAGGCTGTAGAAGAGTACGTGTGGCTCGGGTTGCGGACGGTTAGATTGTGCCGTGGCCTGATGGTTTCAGTCGGAGTCGGAGGAATTAGGATTTTTTTCCCCCCCCCCATCTGTTTTTACGAAATATTCTTAAGAGATGAGTAGCAAAGTGTGACTAACAAAGTAGGCTTAGATGAAGATATCTGCGGAGCGGGCCATATGGTACCTGATGAATGGCCCACCACGTTCTGTGTTGATGAAAAGCATGTGATACTGCTTTATAGATAACGGGGTCAGTGTACAACCACCTCTCGCTGATTCTTAGATTGGAACATCATCAGAATATTTGTAGATGCATGTCGAATACATTTCTGCCTAATGATCTGTTGTTTGAACGATCTATCTCAGAATCCATTTCTTTTGTTCAGAACTGCGACCACTACAGTCGGAATCCGAATAACTGGCGGTATCTCGGCTCGCCGATATGCCGTGGATCGGGCAGCGGCCCTTAGGGCAAGTTGGGATTCAACCACAAGCGGTTCTTTATTCCTTGGTGGGACAGAAGTAACTGTGGCGATCATATTTCTTGCGTCTAGAACTTGTTAGAATTCGAAAACATGAGTCATCCGATCTAATACCTTCCACCCCGATGATGTCCGATAGATCGTCGCCGATTTGCTTGAGGAGTATGTCAAGTGTTGCTCCAAGCATGTGATTGTGGAAACGGGCCATCAGACTACCTGGCGGGAGACCCTGAGAGGAATTCATCCGCTAAACACTAGTACCTTATAGTGGAATAGTTCATGAACCTATCATTCTGCCTAGCCATGCCCATTGTAGTCTTTCCTTGCGTCTACTAACTTTTCAAAGCAGCGAGATGCCGCTCACTTAGCTGACACACGTCTTGGATAAAATTATTCCTGAACCAGCTAATCACATATAAGAACATACTACTCAGTAAACCTAGTACAATTCAGGAAGGGCGGCCAAAAAAAAGAAAGGCTCGTTATCACCAAAGACTAGGAACCGGGTTGTTTATATATACCCCCAATCCACTCTTACTGTACCAACCATCCCCCCGTCCTCACCGCAAACCGACTCGTCACCCTAATCCACTCCCCATACCGAATAAACCCAAACGGGATGACCGTCATCCAAAAGAGAGGGATATGGTTTAGCTTTAGTTTTTAATGGTTAGTTATAGGAGTATAGGAGGTGGTGATAAAGGACCGGGAAGGGGGTACAAAGGAGCTCGATGCAGGCAAGACGGTATTCTACTTTGACCCAGGCGAGGTTCGCATTTGGGGCACCAGTGCGGTAGGAGCTGTTCACGCCGAAATAGAAACAGGATTCTCCAAATTAAAGCTCTTCGCGAGGATCAGATCAGCCAGCAGCTTATTAGAAGGACATTCAATGCCCAGTGCCATCCCCTGTCTCACAATCCAGCCATTGATAAACTGGATTTCGGTCGCGCGTCCCTTCCGAATATCCTCACGCATGCTGCTCGAGTTTCCCGCCGTTTTCTTAATCGTAACCACCACTGCCTCCTCAAGGCTCGACACCGAGAACCGGGACTGGTCGCTCGGAGAGTCCCTGAATTCGGGTAGATTCCGGAAGACATTTGAGATCTCTTCTAGTAAACTCCGCCGGAGGGAAACTGTCGGAGGGTTATCCAGTAATGCGCCGTTCCGTACATCAAGTAGGGCAGTTAATGGGTTGAGAACGCAATTCGCGGCTAGTTTGAGTAGCTGGACTCGCTGGAGCTCGGGCCAGTTGAGCTCTGTGCATCGAAGGATAGATGAACTCGTAAGGGTGTCGAGCAGAAAGCGACAGGGTGTCTGTTCGTTCTCTTCGCGTGGGCCCCCTACCACACCAACCGAAGCGGATCCAATGGTACCAGCTAAAACACCCTCGAACGGGGACGTCAAGTACACTCCATGTTGCATGATTCCAAACACAAACGTGGGTCGTTCTGTTGGGTTAGGGAAGAGTCTCTCGTTTAAGTCCTCATCCTGCCCGCGACCGTTCTGGAAGAGACATATCGTGGTGTGTTTTCCTAGCCGGTGCTTGATCGGCTGGAGAGCTGATACGGTTGCGGAGGCCTTGACAGCAAGGATCAGACAGGATATTGTGGGCTGTGGGTGTTCTGTGTTGGGTGCGTCGATAGCCTCGCATCCAAAGCCGGACTGTGGTTCTGGTGCTCCACCTTCATTAATTTTCAAGGATATTGTCGAGCCCTTGGACTGGAATTCGTGGTATAAGCTCTCTCGGTGCAGGAGGAGGGTGACGGCGGGGGAGTTTGGGAGAGAGCGAAGAGAGTGGGCGATGAAGCACCCAATGCTCCCTAGGCCTAGGACATAGATGGTGTGCAATCGCCCACTTTCTGTGTTTTGAGTCCGCATTGCTGAGTATGAAAGGTAAGAAATGATAGAGGATGCGACTGGACAAGGTTTGGTGGAGGCGGGGAATTCAAACACTGTAATTCGCTTGGTCGGAGCGGATTTTTAGCGTGTTGTCTGGTATAACCCAAATCGTCCAATTACTTGTGACGGCCACCTACTTAAAAACTGGTTCATAGACCGTAAAACCTATATTGGCCAGAAGCGGAAGCATCATACTTTATAGTTAACACACAGGGATTTGTGTCAAAGGCATCTTCAACCCCTGGGATAGCTAGTTTCGAAAAGTATATTAGGTCCGGACGCAGCCATCGAGGAAGACAACTCACTCTTCATTTCGATCTCCTCACAATATATATCAACTTTTTTTCTGGACTCTATGGCATCTTTTTGTGGTTCTTTGTCTTGATAGATTTGGATAAGCTTGCTGTAAATTCATTGGCGTAGAAAGTGGGTATTATTGGTTGATTTGTATGGTTCATTTAATTTTTGGAACGCAGGGAGGTCGCTGGAGTAAGTGGATTTACTATATCCAAGACACCTGTCTTTAAGGAGCAAATGGCTTTTTCAATTGTAAACCTCCGCTCAGCCTCGTGCCCCTCCTTGGCGCATTAAGGCTTATGGGATACAACCCGTGGCGTCGGCATCGGGCACGGGGCAACGGAATGACATTAAAAACGACCCATGCGGCTATTGCGTCAAATCGTTCTCAGCAAATCTTGTACGAGCAGAAGAAACCTCGAATGAGTTCAAAAGAGGCGTATGAAATCCCTGAGGAAGGTGGGCCGTCAGAGCTGGGCCCTCCACCCCCCTACTCTCCCCGGTATGTGGAGGATGTCTGCCCGGATAACATAATCTCGACCACGCTTGGTTCAGCCCCGCGCCCACCATCTCCAGCGCCTTCGTATCGAACAGGGAATGTCGGGTCCCGACAGCGCAAACCCGCAGAAGGCGGAACCCAGAGTGCAGCAAACGCTGATGGCCCGTCCGAGTCGCTCGGAGACAGCATCCTGAAACCACTGGTGACATTCGCCAGAACGGGGTTTTGGAAACTCAGCGTCGCTCCCGGTGGCTACAATGCACTACACTGGGTAGCGCAGAATGGCCGCCCGGACCGGATCCCGCAAGTCCTCAAGTTGGGAAAGATGGATATCCACGCAAAGACGGATACGGGGTGGACCGCGCTGCATCTGGCGGTTCAGAGTAAGTCGTCGAAGGACATGCAGCGGACCGTGAACTGCTTGCTGGATCATGGAGCGGACCCGGCACTACCGGGGCCACAGGGCTGGAATGCACTCCATCTCGCGGCTCAGGCGGGGATCCAAACAGTTGTTGCGATTCTCTTGGAGAGGTGTAGGTTGGATATCGAAGCTACGACGCCAAACCGGTGGACGGCGATTACTTTGGCGGCGGGAAAGGGCCACACCGAAACCGTGCGTGTTCTACTGCAGCACGGGGCAAACCACGGCCTTCCGGGTGCACCGACAGCCCGCAAATCGACTCCCTTGCACATAGCAGCGGAGAATGGCCGGGTGGAGTTGGTGGGTCTGCTGCTGGAATGGCCAGGGGTGAAAGTGAATCTTCGAGATGGCCACAAAACTCGAGCGGTTGATCACGCGGTGTCCAAGAATCACGGCGACGTCGTGCGCCAATTCCTGCGCAAGCACCCGGATCTTCCGTCCTGCGATGGACGTCATGGGACGTGGCTGCACCGGGCGGCTCGACATGGACGGAATACTGTGTTGGAGGCTGTTCTCGAACACGACGCCACGGGCATCAACGAGAAGGATCGCGACGGCCATACCGCCCTGCATCTGGCTGCGATCCACGGGCCGGAGAAATCGGTGAAACTGCTGCTGGCTAGTGGGGCTGATACCACGATAACCACGTCAGAAGGGCAGACGGCATTGCATCTTGCTGCGGGCTGGGGCATGTCGAAGGAGCTTGCGTGTCTTGTCAAGCACGGCCAGGGGATTGATCGGGTGAACCCGAAACGCCAGGCTGCGATTCATTTAGCGTGCCAGCGTGGCCATTCCGAGTGCGTGTCCGTCTTGTTAGAGAGGGGGGTTGATTTCTCATTCGTCGATAACGATGGTTGCACCCCCTTTATGCTGGCCGCCACGAATGGATGGGTGGGTGTAATGCGGATGCTTCTGCCTCGAGGAGGGACGAAGAGACATCTTCCGTTTCCAAGTCGGCTGGACCCTCACATTACAGAAGTCATCATCCCGCTTCTGTGCGAGAAAGATGTTGATCTCGACACGACAATCGACGGATGCCCCACCCTCCACTACGCCGCGAAGGCTGGCCACAAAGAGGTGCTCGAGATGTTACTCGCACGTGGAGCTGACCGATCCATTCAAGACACATATGGGCAAACTCCACTAGATCTCGCTCTAGCTATGAAGAGGTTCGAAAGTGTCAGTCTTCTGGTGATTGGTAGTTGGGAAACCAACAAGGATATCCGAGCCGCCCTGTCAGAAGCCATCACACAAGGCCAGAAGCCGGTCATTCAGGCCATACTCAGCAACTGCCCCCAGAGGTACAAGACAGCCGTCCGAAGTCTAGCGCTGTGTGAGGTCGCTTTGGCGAAACGAGATGACCTCGTTCAATATGTGGTCCGTCTCGATGCCGATATTAATTCACGTCATGCAGATGGCTGGACACCGTTATATGTCACAGCACTGCGCGGTGACGACGAGGCCATGCGGCTGCTCCTCT
The DNA here is from genome assembly GCA_027569095.1 of Aspergillus conjunctus. NCBI lineage: Eukaryota > Fungi > Ascomycota > Eurotiomycetes > Eurotiales > Aspergillaceae > Aspergillus > Aspergillus conjunctus. Next base: position 5,293 of record JAPDEL010000166.1, read on the forward strand.
CTCGAAAGGCCGATCCGAACGTGAAAACTGCATCTGGGGTCACTCCGTTGATGCAGGCCGCTGCAGGGGGGTATGTCCCTTTGATGGAGTGGCTCTTACAGGCTGGAGCCGGGGTTAAAGAGAGGGATAACAAGGGTCAAGCTGCGCTTCACTTCGCGGCGTCTGGTGGCCATGATACTGCTGTGACTCTTCTCCTGCAAAGGGGTGCTGAGGTTGACACTGACAGCGAGGGCCGCACCCCGATAGATCTTGCTGTTGATCGGGGAAGACAGGGTATCGTCAAAATACTAACTGATTTTGTAAGTGGCGGAAGGGGAGCCAAAGAGCGAGGGTAAAAGTTTTAGAAATCCGGAATTCTCTTAATATTTTGCAAAACTTCCCAAAGTAAATGCTAGGATAATCCGCAGTAAGCGTGTGGAATTCCGTGACCCCTATTGTCTCGTGATTTGGATCTCAATCGAAGCATATAATGGGGAGCACCCTTTTCTCGAACAGTCTCGCTATCGGAGTTGTGTAAGTACATTAATTGGCCTTGAAGTGACAATAGACGCCCAGGGAAAGGAGGCCAGAAACGAAAGATTAACATTAACCGCGCTTGCCCTCTCTTATCGTAATATTGCCACTGGTGTGCTACACTCGGATATCGGGTTTTGGAAACTCATGGGTGATAACGCGGAGCAGTGTCTGATTGCGAATCCGCTGTGTCTGTACGTATTCAAGTATGCAGCGATAGGATGCGATCACTGCGTGATCTGTGAGCATATCCAGATTCTGGTTAGGCAAGAGGGAAAATATTCTTGTTGAATTGATAACTCAGCTCTATAGAAGGAATATGTGTGAAATGATAAATCACAGCAGTTGACCCCTCACTAAAGCCAGAAACAAGTATAGTTAAGAGGGATTAGTTGATGGTAGATGTTGTGGTGGTATTTGCGTGGGGTTGTACTTGAACTATCCGCGGACTCAAGGATCATCTAATCCCACCCGGTTAATCATGAGTCGTAGTGTCGGTGAGATACAAGCCTTCCTTGGCACAGGTGAAGCTTTATTGTTACACCAACAGAGTCCAGTCGTCCTACTGGTGTGCTCTTATCCTTTAGTTCTCGGACAATCGCCCTAGTAAACTACATTGACGATCCCTGCCCTCTGCATATCTCCAACTCCAAATTCTCTCTTGGCCTGGTTTCCCCCCGCGATCACTCGACACAATTCCACCAAGAGCTTCCGAGCACCATGACGGCAGATATCAAATCACTAGGGCTGGCAACTCCAGATATGGATGTCCGCCAGACGAACCAGGATGTCCCGCAGCAAGCAGGAACCGTATCCGACGATAGTGACATGCGCCGGATGGGAAAGGCCCAGGAGTTGAAGGTGCGTCTGCTTTCCAGGTTGCGCAGCATCGATACTGATGATGCCTAATAGAGAAACCTGCGCCCTATAGCTGCGCTGAGCTTTGCATCAGTCTTGCAAGCAACCTGGGAGTTTATTTTGATGTTGGTGACGCGAGAAAAATATGAGCACCTAGAACGATTCTAACCGTTAAATGCGGCGTTTTAGCTCCAACTCTGAAGGTCTAGATAACGGGGGCCTGGCCGGAATGTTCTGGTCGTACGTGTGGACTTTTATTGGATTTGGATTCATCATTGCCTCGCTGTCGGAGATGGCGTCTATGTACGACTACGGGTGAACCCTGCGCGCAGTGGTGAATGCTAACACGTCCGCAATTAGGGCCCCTACCTCTGGTGGACAATACCATTGGGTCTCCGAGTTTGCCTCACCTCGATACCAGAAGTTTCTGAGTTACATTACAGGTATTTGTTGCTTTTCTTCTCTGTTCAGGCTCATCGGCCCGTGATAGTCCAACTGATCGCTTGATGCAGGCTGGATGTCAGTGTTGGCATGGCAAGCTGGAGCAGCCTCGGGGTCATTTCTCACCGGGACCATCATCCAGGGCTTGATCAGCGTGCGAAATCCAGATTACATCCCCAAAGGCTGGCAGGGCACTTTATTCGTGTTTGCCATGGTTCTGGTGATATACTTGTTCAACGTCTATGCTGCCGATCTCATGCCAGTTTTGAATAATCTCTTGATGATTCTCCACGTCGCGTCCTGGGCCGTCATTGTCATTGTCCTATGGGCCATGGCGCCTCACCGATCCGCCAAATCCGTGTTTACAGAATGGGAAAATCTGGAAGGCTGGTCCAGTATCGGATTAAGTGTGATGATCGGGCAGATCTCAGCAATTTACGGTTCTTTGAGTACGTCACCAGCCCTTTCCAACTTACCTCCATCAAATATCGTACTGAGTAGTGCCACAGGTTCCGACGCGACAGCACACATGTCCGAGGAAGTGAAAGACGCAGGCCGAAACGTCCCCATCGCCATCGCCTGGGGATACTTCAGCAACGGCATCATGGCCGTTATCTTGCTGATTGCCTACCTCTTCGCCATTCCATCCGTGAAAGACGCCCTCGACGACGCCACCGGCTTCCCGTTTATGTACGTCTTTCAAAACGCAACCTCCACCGCAGGAGTCAACGGTCTCACCGCAATTTTCCTCCTGCCGGTCATCTTCAGCAACATCCTCTTCAACGCCTCGGCCTCCCGTCAGACCTTCGCCTTCGCTCGCGACAAGGGCCTCCCCTTCGCCCGGTGGATATCCCGCGTGGACCACAAGCGCCAAATCCCCGTGAATGCCATCGCCCTCTCCTGCGTGATCAGCTGTCTACTCTCCCTCATCAATATCGGCTCAGAGACCGCCTTTAACGCCATCATCTCTCTGAACGTGGCGGCGCTGATGTACACGTATATCATCTCCATCAGCTGCGTGATCTACCGCAAGATCTGGCACCCGCACACTCTCCCGCGTTGTCGGTGGGGGATGGGACGACGATGGGGGTTGCTTGTGAACGTCGTTGGGCTCTTGTATTGCTGTTTCGCGCTGTTTTGGTCATTGTGGCTGAGCGAGCTCCCGGTGACCGTGGATAATTTTAACTGGAGCGTGGTGATATTCGGAGGGGTTTTTGTCATCAGCCTAGGGATGTATGTGGTGAAGGGTCGGAGGGAATATGCAGGGCCGGCTGTGGTTGTCCAGCGAGATGGCAGTTAATGGGAAGTGTGTCAGGAGATTAGAGCTCGAGTATAGAGGAGTGGAAATAAAAAAACGTAGATAATCTCTCCCATTGATAAAACTCGTCCGTCCGGCCCCCATGAATTTAGCTTCTATTTCAGCATGGAAATGGTTACTTTTTTTACATTAAATTATGTCTCAAGGTCCACCCACTTGAGTCATTTTCCAAAACACTTGATCTACCCAGAGTTGCTCTGAAGTGTTGCGTGGTTGTGTCGAATACGACCAAGCGTATGCTCTCCAGTCATCTCACCAGAGTAGTGGGTTGTCACGCCCTGTAGATGACATTTTGACCGGCTGCTCCCTGCAATATGCATAGCAGCTGATGAGCAGAGTTGGAGATAAATCCATGCATGCTTATCAGTACCCCAAAAAGCGGGGTCCCAAAAGGCAACGACCCCCATCGAATATATAAAGCATGAAGTCTTCGAGGATCCCTCGATGCTACATCCCTCTCCAACTATACACCACCTCCAGGTCACAGCCGCAATCCGTAGCAATGACCACCCCAACTCCTAAAAAAATCCTGTCGATAGCTGACCTCCAGGAAGCTGCAGCAGAGAAACTCTCCACCGTCGCCCGAGGTATCATCATCCCCTCTCTCCTCTCTCCTCTCTCGTATTCCTTCATCTGATAAAGAAACACAGAATTCTACAACTCGGGCGCCACAAACCAAGTCACCGTCCACGAAAACACCACAGCCTACTCCAAATACCGCATCATCCCCCGCATCCTCCGCGACGTCTCCCAACTCACCACAGCAACTTCCTTGTTCAATACGGACATCGCCTTCCCCTGCTGCGTCTCCCCCGCCGGCCTCCAGGGCATGGCCCACCCAGACGCCGAGCTCGCCACCAGCAAAGCCTGCGCGACAATGAACGTGGCCATGGGCATCTCGTCCTTCGCAAACAATTCCATCGAGGACATCGTCGCCGCGGGCCGCACCGTCGGCCCCATCCACCACGTCATGCAGCTATACACCATGCAAGACCGGGCCAAAGAGGAACGCATCATCCGCCGCGCCGAGGCAGCGGGGTGCAAGGCTGTGTTCCTCACCGCGGACAGCCCCGTTCTAGGCGTCCGCTACAACGAATGGAGGGGCGACGGCCTCCGCATCCCGGGACACCTGGGCTATACGATCCAGGAGAAAACGCCGGAGCAGATCCAGGCGCAGTCGTCGCACGACGACGGGTTCAACGCGTTCAACTCGGACTCGCACTCGTGGGAGAGAGAGATCCCCTGGTTGCGGGGCATCACCAAGATGGAGATCTGGATCAAGGGGGTGCTTTGTCCCGAGGATGTGGAGATGGCAATTGAGTATGGGTGTGACGGGGTGGTGATCAGTAACCATGGCGGGAGGCAGTTGGATGAGACACCGGCGACGATCGATGTGCTTGCGGCTTGCGTGAAGGCGGCGAGGGGGCGAATCCGTGTCCATATCGATGGAGGGATCCGGTCTGGGAGTGATATCTTCAAGGCGTTGGCGCTTGGGGCGGAGTGTTGCTGGGTCGGGCGTCCGATGCTTTGGGGGTTGGCGGTTAGTTTTTTTTTTTTTTTACCCTTCCTTTCTTCCCTCAGGGTTTCCGATGCGGTTTGGTTTTGCTAACGGTGTGCCTTGATATAGTACGATGGCGAGAAGGGGGTGGAGCTTATGCTGAATATCCTCTATCAGGAGTTCAAGAGGTGTATGCAGCTGGCAGGATGTAAATCTTTGTCCGAGATAACTCCTGCGCGGCTCGGGATAGTTCGACCTGATGGGCCGTTGGCGCGATTGTAGGCATCTGAAGGGTTGTTTACTTTTGAGTATCTGTGATCCATTCTGTCAACTTGAGCACTTGCATACTCTACACTCGGAAGTCATGGCGTCTTTTTGTGGTCTAGTGGTAATCCTGCGATCAACACATTCCGAGGTCACCACGACATCAGGCAGGACCAGGCAGCACTTAGCTCCATAGATTAGACGCTACAAATAGACTAGTACTGGCGTGGTTTGGGATCCTTCAAATCTATCGACCACTTCCACTGGTTTCCTTCCACAAATTCCTATTTCTAATCCTATTTCTAATTGAGATGACTCGGTCTACTATGTAGCTTCATCCAGTCAAAATGCCGCTGCTTTCACTGTCCGATGAATCATTGATCAGGGTGATAGACAACATCCAATCGCACCAGGATGTGGCCGCCCTCTCCCAGCAAGGCCGGCGACTAAACCACCTCTGCGACATACCGACACGCGCGCAATACCACCAAGTCATAATCGGAGATTCGGCAGCGCAATCAGCATTCGAGTTGCTGCTGCGCATCCAACGGAAGCCACGTCTGGGGCTATACGTTCGTCACTTGCAGCTCAATAAAAATCTCACAGGGCGCCATTTCATTATAAGCAGCAGACGACTAGAAGCCGACCCACTCCCTCGCATCAGTTTCTACCCGGAGGATCTGGAAAGACTTCGACGGGCAATTGCCCACGCTGGGTTCCGAGAAACCGGAGAAGAGAACGCGGTTTTGGTGGCGCTGTCGTATGATGTATCTCAGCTAAGGTGCTCTTTCGTTGCCCACCCCCCCTCAAACTTCTTCATTCTGCTAAATCGCGATTGATAGCTACGATTGTGCAGAGATAGGGTTCCACTCCCATGATGTAGCGGCGTTGATTGCAGCCCATCATGCACCGAGGCTAGAGTCACTTGGAATGTGTTCCCTCGAGTGGGAGCCCAGTAGGATGGGAATACAAAGTCTTGGACACAGCTCAGCCCGACGCGAGTATTTCTTTAAACACTTCCTATCCCGGGTTAATCGGAAAGGTGGTCGTGTACCCTTTCTTCAGAACGTGCGAGAGGCAGAGTTCGTCGAGGGTGCCGGCGAAGCAATTGGAGGGGTTTTCGGTTAATGCTGGGGGCCATAGTTTGACTGGAGGCGGCTACTTTCGTATCTCGCTGTGGGATCTGTTCCAGTCGCTCCTCCATCATCGGGATACCCTTGAATCTCTCGATCTGAACATGGAGCTGTACACAGACTTGGAGAGTTTCTCTCTTGGTGGAAACGCAAGGCATAATAGGCATGACGATCCGCGGGAGAAAGAGGAGTTTGAGCTGGAATGGGCCGAAGAACTTGCAGAACTGGCCTCTAGCGGTCCAGATAACCAGGGCCCGACGGCTGTGACACAGCTCCGGGATTTTATATCCTCGCCCGTGGGCAAGAGGACGCTGGTGAGTCTTTCTCGCTTGCGGACCGTTTGCCCCCCCAGCTTGGAATCCCTTCGGATTTATGGGTATAAGGAAGAGGGTCTGGAATGGCAGCTAACTAACCCTTGAGTTCGAGGTGGATGGTCTCATTGCCAGGCTAATGGAGGAAAAGGGAGAAAAGCTCCCCTTGCTGAAAGTGGTGGAGGGCGTCGAAGAGTGTATCCCCCATGATAAGATGGAGGAAGATTAGGGCACACTCCTCAGGTGCAATTTGACTGATGTTTGAGTCTTTGGTACGACCACACAAATTTGGACTCTTCATTTCTCTCCACTTTTTTCTTCTCAAAAGCTAGTTTGTATTAGGTTCTTCAGGAGGCATAGTTTACCGTGTTCCCACCTGTTCGGGGCAGTTTCAAAAACTTACGACCGTGGCGCAGGAAGCGATGAAGCCAGCGGCTGATCTGCTGGAAGTTAAGAAGGTTGCCCAATCACGCTAACAAGGATTTCTGCCCCAGTCATACATAAATACCAAGTCTCTTCCCGTCGGTAGCGAGAATCTTATAGCTTCTCAAAGATATTTATACTGTGTACGGATTCCTAGGACCTTCCTTCCCCCGCTTCGCATTGGCCCTGCGCAGCTGAAACCAAACACAACATGGTCACCTTCAAAGCCATCGCCCTCCTCAGCTCCATCGCAGCCTCCGCAAATGCAGTATCCCGCGTGTATCAAGGTTGCTACAGCAGCCCCGCCGACCTCGTCAATATCGGCCCCTACATATTCCAATCTACCGGCTACTGCATCGTAAAATGCACAGAGGGTCTGAATCACGTCATGGCCCTGAAGAATGGCAACGAGTGCTGGTGCGGCGATGCTCTGCCTAGCCCTGTCTTCAAACTTGGGGAGTCGGCTTGTAATTCCCCCTGCGCGGGATATGCACCGGAAATGTGTATGTGTGCGCCCATCTTTACTATTGTATTGGATGCCTGCTGATGGTCTCTTTTTGTCTCTGTAGGTGGGGGTAGTGATTCTTGGAGCTTTTATCTGATCGAGTATGAACCCGATCCGACTTCGTGGAGGACTTCGATCCATGCATGGTCGACCCGTATTGGGTACGGTAGTGCTGTTGCAGGGACGCCTAGGCCGATGGGGCTTCCGACTCTGGTGCCGCCTCCTAATGGGGTGCTTGATATGTGGAAGACGTAAAGCTCTTTTTGGTCTATTAGATGGCAATGCGTAGGGTAGGTAATCGAAAGTCCGTTGTTAGCAGGGGCCATCATTACCTTTATATGGTGGACGTAGCATTGGTGGAATGAGAGGGATTCTAGCCCCTACGCATATACCTCTTACTCAACAGGTTGAGAAAACAGATCCATTGTTCACCCGTCTTAGCAAATGACGTACCAGACTAGCCATTTTGACAAGGGGTTCAGACAATGCTTCGGATATAAATATGTCTGGAAGTATATCGGTGGTCAGTTCGTAAATTCGAGATACACCTCATGACGGCTCGAGATAACGCCACCTTTGCATCTCTACAATAATTAATAATGGATTGATCTCAGTTCAATTAGTAAACTCCTCCTACTCCCTAGGATTCTATCCCCGAGTCACTCCCTTGTAGATACTCCGCGGAGAACTTAACCCCACTAACTCCGTCCGACAAATCCGTCTCCAGTAACACAAGCTACACTCCCCCTTCACGCTCCATACTCGTATAACAGGATGTTATAAATCCACTTTCACCCTCTTTTCACTCCATCCGATTCAATACCTCATTACCCACACACACACACACACACACACACACACACACACACACACACACACACACACACACACATACACACACATTCGTTCCATCTTCCACTCTAACCCACCAATGCCCGCCAAGAAAGTCTTCATCACCGGCGCAACAGGCTACATCGGCCGCGTTGTGACCGAACTCGCCATAAAAGAAGGCTACACCGTCCGCGGCCTCTCGCGACGCCCCGAAGGCGACATCCTGCTCACATCCCTCGGCGCGACGCCCGTCCGCGGCACCCTAACCGACCACGCCCTCCTATCCGCCGAAAGCCAAGCCGCCGATATCATCCTCCACCTAGCCTACGACCACGACTTCACGAAACCCTACGAGCAGATCCTCGCGCTGGAGCGGGGCGCCGTGGACGCCCTCGCCGCGCCACTCGCGGGAACGGACAAGCCGCTCGTCATCACGCACGGCACGACGGTTGTCGCGGCGGACCCGGACGGCGGGGAGACGGACGAGACGGGCCCCGTCGCCGAGGATACGCTCGTCCGGCGGCATTTGGCGGAGGAGCATGGGTTATCCTGGGCGGAGCGCGGGGTGCGGGTGACCTGTATCCGGCTGCCGCAGTATGTGTATGGGCGGGGCAACAAGGCGGGGTTTGCGGCGCAGTTGGTCAAGTTGGCGGTGACGGCCGGGGAGAGTGTGTATATCGGGGACGGGGAGCATTGTTTCTCAGATGTGTATGTGGATGATGCGGCAAGGCTGTATCTTCTTGCGGCGGAGAAGGCGCGGGGCGGAGAGGTGTTTAATGGCTCTGGCCATACGACTACGACGTATAAGGCTATGGGACGGGCAGTGGCGGATTTGGTGGACGTGCCGGTGAGGTCGATTACGAAGGAGGAGGCGGAGGAACGCTGGGGTTCGTTTTTGACTTGGTTCTTTATGATTGCGAATCGGGCGTCGAATCGGAAGGCTCTCGGTCAGTTGGGATGGAGGCCGGTTGGGCCGGGCTTGCTGTGGGAGGTGCGTGAGGGGAGCTATAGAGCTGTTGCGGAAGAGTTTAAGAAGGAGGGTTCTGGGAAGATTTAGGGGGTGAAACTGGGTTAGGATGTTGTGTCAGGATATCAGCACTGCGTTGTAAGACTGTGCTCGGTTACCAGACCCTAATGACTCTATGGAGCTCAGAAATGGATGCCTTGTCTTGATGATATCGTCTGGTTGGCGGGTTCATGGTACATTGTAATAAATGTTTCTCATTATTTCAAGCCACAGACCCATACTAGATATCACTTCAGCTTGTTGCACAGGGGTCAGTCTTAGGGGAGATATGTAGGATACAATCAGCCATACCTCTGTTCTAAGTAGGACTGGACAGCCTATTGTTACCCTATTGCGAAAGGTTTCATTATCATGATGACTCTCTGTCTTTCCTCACATGGGAATTCCCTCAAACAGAATGATTTTGATGTTCAATCAACCAGTCAGAGCGCGCTGTCCGCTGCTGTTTATCTCCAGAACTTCCCCTGAACATGGCTGTGTTCAGTTTCAAGCTTTCTCAGAACTCCAACGCTCGAATCCCTGCTGTTATATCAAACCTTTAGTTTCACGACCATGTTAATCAGGCCATCGAGCGTGATATTAATCATGCCACGCTGTACGTATTCAATAATCCCGGTCACTGGCAAAAGCCCAGAAACGTGGGACGCCAGTTCATGTGTCAAAACTCTTGAACAAATCCTGCTGAGTTACGAGCATTGCGAGTGCTAGCTCTATGAGGTCTGGTGCCTGGCGTGCTTGAATGTCCTGGCAGGCTTGAACCTCCAGGTGGTCCTCGTGGTTTAACAGGCCCTTCAATATTCCGTCAAAGAGAATCACCTTCGACCTATCCATCATGGATAATTAGTGTCACGATGAGTTGAAGTGTAATTACCGTCGTCATTTCAGCATCGAAGTGGTGATGGTCGGATGAGTGAGTTGAGATGTGGGGGTGGCTTTCGGAAGCCCTCTTGGCTTGTGTTCCGACAAGTGACGTAAAGGATTTTGCAAACCAAACAAATTCCGGCTCCTTTCACTTGAATACTATTGGTTGAGCAATTGCATATACAGTTGTGTGGCTAGAATGCGATGCGAGGGGAGAAAGGAAACATTGGAATCAATTCTGCTTCATATGTATAAGCTGTTTGATTATTGTAAGTGAAACTTTGGTTTCAGTCGACGGATATAAACCCAACAACCCCAAAAAAACCTCAGTTATATCTCTATACATTAGGTAAAACCTTAATGGACCTGTAATATATGCTTGAGGGAGAGAATATTTCATCTGGGAAAAAGTAAATATATTATCAATCGCTTCATGATATACCCTGTCTACTCTAAAAAAATATACAACCACATGCCCCACCTGGAACGTTACAAAGAGGCTTTCTGATGCCCTGACAACTGCTGACCCAGCAAAGCCGTGGCATCCCTGCACATCTGTTCAATGTCCACATTGGCAATGATGCCATTCCTATGGTTGATGGCCTCTTCAACCTTCTTAAAGTCGCTGCCAACACCTTCTGCGCGCCATTCGTAGCAATCCCCGATAAATCGACTGCTCTGCACCAGCCATTGTGTTCGCTCCCTCCGACTGAGGTCAAAGGCAGCTAGGACTGCCTCGAGGTCATTCTGGGTTTGCACCCTACCATCCTCCAACAAAGTGGCTAGGACGGCCGTGTCTTCGATACAGAACCCGGCACCAGCACCGTGGTGTGGTGATGTGGCATGGGCGGCATCTCCAGATATACCAATTCTACCTTTGTAGAATGTGGGAACAGGATTCTCTCCAAGGTCAAAAATCGCCCACTACGTAGGAAAGCCATCAGCTGCTGTCCAACCCAACGCCCCCATAAGCGGAAATAAACGTACCACGCTGAGCTCAGGATCGGTCAGTTTCAATAATTTGGTCACGTTCGGCCCATAGCCAGCAAAGTCGTGCAGAGCCTCTTCGCGAGTACCCTGGCGGGTCAGCCGAGGATAGTCTGCCCAAGGCTCAGGGGTTGTGTGGAAAGCGACAATATTGAGTGTTTTCCCTTGGTTGACGGGGAAGGTCAACATGTGCCCACCAGGGCCCATCTGTTCTCCAGGTCAGTCACTTGATCCTCCCTTTCACTCATCCATTCATCCCCAATACTTACGTGCATGCACGAATTCGATGCCAGCTCCTCACCGATCGCTTCAATCGCCTTATCCATCGGTACCAGGCCACGATACGCGTACTTGTGTGTGTACGAAGGGCTTGCGGATGGATGGTCTTCGCCGACAAGCAATTGTCGCACTCTGGACTTGATCCCGTCACACCCAATGACCACATCGGCTTCGTCCACGGTACCGTCCGCAAACCTCAGAACAAGCTTCCCATCGTCCGACCTCTCCCGGATATCTTCAAGTCGCTTGTCAAAACGCGCAATTTCGCTGGGAACCAACTTGACCAACTCGTCGAGGAAGCGGGCCCGATGAACTCCCGTCTGGCCGAGGCTGTTGGTGATGGTGAATGCAATGTCTTGAGTCTTCTTTCCGTCCGTGAATGTGTCCTTGTTGTACCCGTCAAGATAATCGAACCAGACCTTCTCTTTCGACGGCCACAGATTCCGAGTGCAAACTTTGGTAAATGCCTCGTAGATGCCGCTGTGGCATACCTTCATCGCCTCAACCGCATTGGGACTGAATGATACCCCCGCGCCGACCTCTGCGAAAGCAGTCGCCTGTTCATAAATCGTGACGGAGATGCCCCGAAAATAGAGGGCAATGGCCAAAGTCACCCCCGCAATTCCACCCCCGACCACAGCAACATGGAAGTTGTTCGATGGCGATCCCATTTTATGATGTTATGGCGACTATTGTGTGTGTATCGTGAGAGTAACTTACTCGAAGCCTGTGGCAACGCGAGGCTCTTTATCCTCGCGTGGATGGCCGTTCCCTAGAATCAACCCACCGAGCGGCACTCGAATCGGATCCCGTCGAGCCCCATCGGGTCTGGGGTAAGCTGCGAGTAGCCCCAGCAGACTCTCTTCGGATATGGGAAATCGGGGACGGTTTGAGTGGTTCCGCTGTTCCCCTCTATGGATACCCGACTGTTGGAACATGGGGTCTCTCAAACCATTATTGCGGAAAACTCGGAGAGGTGTACATCATAGTGCTCATCACCTTATGTTATCAAAGAGCTCATAGTGGTAAGTACGATCTATGAGATCAATGGGGTCTTTCGGTAACTGGTCAATGCCTTAAGGTTTTCCGGATCCGAAAGCTGGCTCTTGTCGGTTCCCCATATCTACTTTATCAATGATTCAACGACATAACCCGATAATTAGATCTTGAACACTTGGCCTAGTCACCACCGCACATGCTTCAAATAAGCATTTTTTTTCCCATCAGGCAATGTGTAGGATGGTGTCGCCCCACAAAGCTGAATGGCGGCTACTAAGTTTCCATGGCAGGTTTCCCAAATGTTGAGGCCTTCGATTCTGCTGAACTGGGCACTCCGTACCTGGCTCCCGTTCGCTGGAACTGAGGCAAGTCGTCCATGGGTCTGACCAAATATTGCCTCAGCGATCAAAATATTCCTTGGTGGCCAGCAAGTGATTCCATCTTTCTGTATCGCGTGTAGTCGTTGCGATCCGACAAAGTCAACCGTCTTCCTCTCCACAAGTCAGATCGGCAATTACACGGCACTTCGTTGACCTTGAAGTACTCAAACGTTCCAGATGCCTGTCCCAGTGCTAATACATTCAATCTAAGAGGGGGATTTTATCGGTTCAACCCCATTCTACTTAGCGTCTGCCCTTCTGTTCACGTTTGTGTCCCTGCTAACCACTTCTCCAACTAGAGTGTTTTTTGCTGCTGCACCCACCCCGGAAAGGCAACTGACCACCACTAGACGAGGTACTCGGCCCGGGGCCGCCAGACGCTCCAGCATTAAAAAGCGCAGGCTACCTCAGCCATTCTGCAGGCCACCCCCGATGCAATTTCCGCGGTTGTTCTCTTGCAGCTTGGAGAGGGGCATTCGCCCTGAGAGGAACGTCTCATCTGCAGAAAGCTAACTGAATTTTCTAGCATTCACACAAGGGCTTTGGGGGAGAACCAAAACTGGGCGTTTGGTTCCGACATCAAGAGGGTCGCCTAACTATTATTTCTGAATTATGGAGGGTGCGAAACAACTGCGTGGAGGGCTCCAGGCCACATCTCCGTCGCTCTTTTAAAGAGATCGTAACTATAAATGTAACACGCAACCCTTCATCCTGCCAGGACTGGATTTCTCTGCACAGCGCGGAAACTTTAAAGGCTTGTGTTGGTGAAGGTTTTCGAGATAATTGACACGAAGGCCAAATGTGTGTTCAAACATAAGAAAACAAGGGGCTGGCATTATGGTTTCCCATATTCCAATCACGCTGTCTGCTGCGTCGAGAACAAGTGATATCCAATCGCACCACCCAGGTGATGTCAATGTTGAAATACAAAGTTGAGCTTGCCAGCTGAACCTGAACGCCTTGCATGGCTACCTAGGTACATGAGCTGTTCCTTGGTTAGGGGCCAATTGGCGACCTTATACATGGGTTCTCCGCATGTTGGAAATAACACTTGTGATAATAGCGAGGATCCAACAAAAAACGGGGAAATTTCTGAATCTCGTTAAAGTCATTTCTCCAAGCAGCAGGCGGAAGACACGGCAACTGTTGTAAATTTTGTTTTACTCGCTTAAGGCCAAATTGGGCATCAACCCCCCTCCACTCGGACGGGATAGTAGTAGTGTGATTCCGAGGCACCACTCTGACCTCCTCTCGGCCGTTGGGGTTAGTTATTCTTGTGCGCGGTTTCGTGGGGGGAAAGAGTTTGCCCCCTCCTTTTTTTCCCGATTTGCGAGTTCCATGGATGGTGAGAAAGCCTCGAATTTAAGTACCCAAGGAAATTCAAGCTTACACCTTTCGCCACTTCGATTGAGAAGTATTAAAAAAAGCACAGAGCAAAAGAGAGAATAAGAATTTCATCTCTGACTAACAACTCTTTTATTTTTACCCATTTTCGGCCATTCTCTTACTCCTCCTGTTTCGAGAAGCCCCACCCGGGCGGGAATAAGGAACTGGAGTGGCGTCAAGCTAAGCTGGAATTTTGCCACTAATCTAGCCATGTTGGCTCTAGGACCTTACCAAAGAAAGCTGGGAGCTGGGAGCTCCGGGCAGGTTGCATGGAAGCTCAAGACTGGAGCTGGGGAGAGCTGGGAGATAGGAGGGGGGTTGGTTGTGAAGGAGGGGCAGGCTGCACATGGTCTTTTTCAGCTGTTTCATTCCATTTTTTTTTGCCCCTTCCCTTCTGCTGACCGTGACGTCGCAGTGCTCTCCAGGAAGGTGAGATCAATGCGGTCAGTCAACTCAGCCCCAACTCCCCTTGAGTCCTGTTTTTTATTCAAGAGGTAAGGTCATCTCTAGCTCGAATCCCAGGTGATCATGCAGCAGCTGCCGCAAACTCTTGGTTGGAGGGCTCCACCACTGGTTCCGAAGTGCTGGTCAGCAAATTACCACCCTGTTCTGTACGGTAATACCGCCCTCGAACTTGGAACAGATAATCTTGTCTTGTTGTCTCATATCTGCCGAGCAACTCCTCGCTACCTTCATAATAGGAAGCTCAAGATTCAGTCTATTCATTTTAATCTCGAGTCAGGATCCTCATAAATCAGGGATAGTTTGAATTAACTACTTGTCAACTAGGATAACTCCAAGTTACCTTGAATCAGTAGCCATCGTCACTGAAGGTCACCCCCTCCTTTCAATACCGTATTGTCACGTAATTCCAATTTAAGGCGACTGGTCCCAAAGTCTAAGTGTCAAAGATAATCGCCCATCGGAATGCTGCACATAATTCGCTCTTATTCTCTTCAACAACAAGGGGATCACGCTTGAACGGAGCACACGATATAACCGAGGTGTAGGCGAATTAGATGCATACGATTTGTCTCCAGGCTATTTTGTTTCCTCCGTTGGCGGAAAGGTAAACTACGACGAACCCATGTCTTCCCAGCGGATATCGCGCTGTCCCACGTTTCGGGTTATCGATAGGCGCCGTCATTCCGGAGCAATCTGATACAGATATAGCGTGGTAATAACGCAGCATCTCTTCTTGATCGAGTAATATAGTACCAGGATTGGTCGCACATGCAACCCTCTGGTTAGGGATAATACTACCCCAGCACAGAATTCATACTGATATATTATTATATTAAATAACGATGGTAATAAGGACGATAATGTCGCCGAGGAATTAATCGGAACTAGCTTCCAAATGGGATTCCTTGAATGTTCGTCCCAAATTGTAAAGTAGTGGCTATGATGTAAAGCGTCTATGGCCTGCATGGTTCACGGCACCATAGAACCTTCTTTGAAATTGCCTTCTCGGTACGCCATCCTAAGATAGCTTGCTTTTGAAGTTTTCCTTTTCCTTTTCTTTTTTTTTTCTTTTGCCTCCCACGGAACGAATGCGTTTTCTCACCGTGTCACCAGGTGACCTTCTTGCAACAAACCCGACAATTTGAAGTTAAACTTTCTTTTTGTTACTCTTTCTCCCTCGGGCGCATTCCGATCTTGAGGCTGGGACAAAGAAGGGAATCAGGAATTATATTACACATTTTTCAGTCTTCTTAATCCGTCCTCGGCCCCTCCTGGCTAAGAGCTTCAGGCCACGCGGGCTGAATACTTCTCCCTCAAGCCAAGCTTGGAGGTGAAGCGTTTCTTACTGTACTGACGTACGTCCGTATGTAAGACTCGTGTATCCAGAGTTCCAGTCTCCGTTGATTCCCGCCCACCTTTCTTTTCGCCGTTTCCCCCTCCACTATCCACTACTCGCCTTTTTGCCGGTCGCCTTTTGCTCCTCTTTTTTTTTAAGGCTTTTTTCCTGTTACTCATTTTCCCCCAATTAATCGTCTGCTTATCCGTTTCCTCGTCGCTCCGCTAGCCTCTTCAGAGCTTAGCTCCCTCTTGAGGTTGTAGTAGCTAGCTTCTTGACCTTCCCCCTCCCTACTTGGAAAGTGACCTGCTCCTCGACCGACCTTCCGATGACCGACTGCTCCTTGTTCCTTACCTGACCTTCTGGTTATTATTATATTATTTTATTATTATTGCTACCCCCTTGGAAGCTGCACAAGGACCTCGTCACTCAAATTCTAGGAGACTTTCGGGTCTCTTGCTGAGCACTGACTCCTCGATTCTTTCTTTCCTGTCGTCCTCTCCCGCGACCCTCCGTTGATTGATTAATTTATTCATTGACTGCTGCATGCGACATATTCTCTTTCTGGATCTCTTTTGTTCCTCCTCCGGAGCATGTATCGCGACATTGGACTCTGTCAGCTTGGATTGACCTTGATCTGAACCCATCAGCTACCTTACCCGCCTACAGCTTCGCTCCCTTTGCCGTCAACCCCGCCAATTAAAAGGAAAATAAACGGATTCATGCAGACCATGCCGCCACGAGCGTCCTTGACCAGCTCCTTCTCTGTCACCGATGCCAACAATGAAGTGGTTTGTCCCTTGAAGAATAACGATGGCTCCAATTGTCGGAAACGATGCTTGGGGGTGAGTGCTGCCTCTGTCCTTTCTCTGCCCTTGCTCCCCTCCCCCTCCCTTCTCGCCCGCAATCAACCGGAGCCCCACTTTCCTGCACGCCCAGCAAGCAACATGCGAACTATCCAGCAATTGAACGAAACAATGGGGTTTGCCTTGCAAGGATATTATGAAATATTGTCTCGCGAATTAAATCAATGCATGGATCTAATATGATTGCGCTTTTTTTTCTAGGAAAAACGGTATCGCTCCATGCAGGAGCATATTCGACGGGCCCATCCTAATCACTACATCCCGAAGCTCCCGGCTACTGAGGAGAGCTTTATCTTGATGGTCACCACCCCTCCCGATCAACGTGCCCACCTCTCGCCTCCCAACCAAGTTCAACCCAGAAGGCGCAATGGTCAGTATACCTCTTCCATACGGATCAACTTCTCTAAAAAATAGCTGATCACCAACCAAGTCCCAGATCGAGATATTTATGTTGCCGACGCCAGCTCCCCCGCAACACCTCGGGGTGTCGATGAGGCCCATCCAGCTGCGGCGACTGCTGCAGTCGCATTAGCTCAATTACATCACAATCGCCTCGCTTCTGATTGGGATACGGACATGGTATGTGGAGCTTTCCACTTTTGACAACTTGATCATAAAAACGAGTTTCTATGCGACGTTAACCAATATTAACCATTGGGCTCGTAGGAAACCCATTCGGATAATGATATCGGACGGGATCGCATGCGCTCATCTATTGAACTTCCGTCTCTTCGTGATCACTTGAAACAAGAGTCTTTACCTCCATTTTCGTCGCCTCGCCCGCGGGAACTGCTCCCGTCGATTCTCACTCATTCTCCGCCCGGCCGGTCTTCGACGCTCCCCCCAATTCAAAGAAGAGACAAACTCCCTCGTCCGCGCAAGTCGTCGATCTCAGGCGCAAGGAAGCCTAAGCACGAGCGACCAAAATCGAAGGAATACGCACGGCGGCCGAGCCTGGGTGATCGGAAGGCTCTCTCCGCAGAACCGCAGACTGCGGCCTGGGCCCAAGGTAAGCGCTGGGAAGATCTGATTGAGGCGGCTACATCGGCTACAGAAGTGGATGATGATCGACAGTCGGAGGTGAGCTTCCAAAACGGTGGCGCGCGCCCCGCTATTTTCTCTTTCACCTCAATAAAGGAATGTTAACGTTTTGGTAGATGGGTCGTTCGCCCACCATCGCTCCATTGATTTCAAACATCACTTCGGCACCTTCGGGAGCAAAGAATCGATCATCGCTGCCCCCGGCTTTCCAAACAGCGTCTGGGTTACCTCCACCAACGTCGCATCGCCCATTCCCGCCACACTCGTACACGGCGTCGCCGTTGCACAAGTCATTAACTCCGCCACCGTTTGAACTATCACGCAGCCGCGACAATGATCTCGAACCTTTTCCGTCCATTGAGCCTTCTCTCGATTCAGCGTCGACGACATCTGGCAAGACCTTTGCATTTTCGAATCATCTGAATTCCACGGGCCATCCCGATTCGAGCCCAGTATTGAATCTGTACCCATCTTCTGCGTCTCAGCGACAACATCATCGTTTCTCGAACCCTACTCCCGCATCGTTCCGCAACAAAGAGATCCAGATTTACTGTGCGAGCTGCAAGCGACCCTGGTCACTGAATGAGTGCTATGCGTGCACGGAGTGCATCTGTGGAATCTGCCGCGAGTGTGTGGGGATGTTTATTAGCAGCCCGCCTACACCATTCAAGAATGTCACGTCGAGCCCCGGCAGCGCGATGTCGCATGGCCCGACCAGCTATCCAAGTCCTCGAGGGTGCCCACGGTGCCGAACGGTGGGCGGAAAATGGAAAGCGTTCCAACTTGACTTTAAATGATCCTTCACGTACAACGTTGCGATAATATCAATTCTGATAGACGCTACTTCCCTGCTAGTGGATTTTATGGCTTTACGGATGTTATGATTATACGGCTTTAAGGGTTCACGGTTACATCAAAAAAATCCTACGTTTCAAATAGCATGAACACCTAAAGCACAACCAGGCGTCATCTTTTTGGGGGAACGAATTTATTTTTCTCAATATCTCCTGAACGAGTTCCAAACGGGCTGGCCCAACCATCAGATGCTCCATGGCAGTCGCGGACGAGGTCATGGATGACTTGGAATTAAAAAAAAAAAAAAAAAAACGGACAAAAAATAAGCTGGGCTTGCTTTTCATGATGTTGAATATGTTTTGGGATTGATGTCTCTTTCTTATTTTTTTCTGGATAGTATTATAACGCAGGGCGGTTTATATACATTTCACGGCGGCTTTTTGGTGGTTATATGTCTTTGGTTTCTTGTTATTTTTGATGACATGTTTTGGATTCTCGATATCCTTGGGCGGACTTGCACCATGTTCGCATACGCGATTGATATCACATCACAGCAGTATATTAAGACCAGATCTTTACTTAAGACCTTTTATTCCGGTAACTTGAGTATCCGTCTTGTACCCGCAACTTGCTTGATTTAATAAGACAACTTTCCCCGAGCCACCACTAGGCAGTAAGTACGGAGTATAAATAAGTAAATCTACTCATCCCAAACAACACTACTCAGTCCCTCCAGCGCCCCCGGCTTGCCCTCAGGCCCAACCTGCAAATCAGCCACCACATCCCCCAATTCCCCCGTGGCCGGATCCCTCGCGACAATGGCCACATTCGACGAAAGCTGGTTCCCGATCGCGACCAGATCGCCCGCCCGATTCACGACCAGCGTCCGCGGGAGCACCCCACCCGAAGTCGTGAGCCCCTCAAAGGCCAACGTGCCATTGCGCGCCCGAACCAGCGACGCAACCGAGTCATCCCCGTTAAACGCCTCGTCCAGACGCACAGAGACATACACGTCGTCGTCGACCAGCCGGATCTCACCGAGCGATGCACCCTCCGGTATCTTACCACCAGGGTAAGGGACGAGGGACTGCACCTTGCTGAAACCCAGGCATCCGTTGTTGGTGTACGCGACTGCGTACGTTTCTACCTGGTTGGACAACTCACCCGCGACGTACAGGATCGTTGTCTCGGGGTGCGCGGGGGCACGACTCCGACCCCTACCCTTGGTTCCAGAACCAGCCAGGGACGAGGAGGGCGGGTAGGAGGAGGAGGAGGAGGAGGAGAAGACAGCATGACGCGGTCCACCGCCGGGGGTATACACTAGACTCGGGCACGAGGAGAGAGAACCGGATGTCTTATCGATTGCGAAGACGCGGATGAGATCGGCGCCTAGATCCGAGACGAGGATTCGGGAGCCCGTTGGGTCTAAGATGACCTGGTGCGGGTGTGGCGCTTCCTGGCGGTCGGGGACGGGGCCGGGGGCGGAGAGGGTGAAGGGGAGGATCTGCAGGGGGAGCGAGTCGGGTTGGAGGGGGAGGGCGTAAGTGGAGATAGCGAAGCCAAAACTGTCAGGTCAAATTATTCCAATTAGCATGTAGCTTAGCCCATTCAAATAGGTAATCAAAAATTGAAGGAAGTTTTTTTTTTTTTTTTTTTTTTTTTTGTCGGAAAGAATGAGAAGAAGAGAGAGGGAGGAATACTAATGCGCAACAACCAAATACTTCCCCCCGTCATCGCCCTCATAAACTACACTATGGACACCACTGCCCGGCGCGGCGTCCGTCTTGGCCAGTTCGGTCAGGGCGCCGTCCTCGTGGACGCGGAGGGCCGTCAGGGAGCCATTCACGCGCGGGGGCCCAGCGCCGCCGTTCTCGTCGGAGCAGTAGAGGGTGCGCGTGGCTGAGTCGAAGGTCAGCCAGCTCGGGTACTGGCCGCAGGTCTCGAGGGTGGAGGTGAGCGCGAGAGAATAAGAGCCATCGTCGGCGGATTGATCGAGGGAGAGGCTGTAGACGGAGGAGGTGCTGTAGTGGGTGACGTAGAGGTTTGTTGCGGAGACGGCGCTGAGCCAGAGGGGGAGGTAGGAAAGGGTCATTGTTTTTTTTTTTTTTTTTTTTTTTAATCCAATTCTTTAGATCATTCGCTTCAGTTCATTCCATTGAAGACGGAGGTAAAGAGAGGGTGGAGTGGACGTAATGTAAAGGAAGGGATTGAATGAATAAATAAATAAATAAATAGAAGGCGACTCCACGGTGTGCGCGTGTCAAGGGATGAATCATGAATGGGAGATGATTGACAGGCACCAGGTACATACAGTCCAACAATTGGATACCCTGTGTGGAGGTGCAGGGGATCCTGGCGATCAGTCAGTCCATCTCCCTTGCGTTGTTTGAGAGCGATGAATATGATTCGGGCTGTCCCCGAGATCTGTAACTTGTAGCTGTTTAATTTTGGTTTCTCTCATCCAGCCATTAAGCAGCGCTGTTTTGGCCGGGATACATGAAACAGGAGCCGAACCCAACTTCTGCAGATCAGTAATCCATCCAAAGCGCCAAGTTCGCCCTGGCTCAGACGTCGTCTCTTCACGGCGGAGCATCCGTCCTTCGAGTCCGATTTTAAACTACAAAGGAATATAGCTTCAATTCGCTATCGGCTGCTCCAACTGGGAACGAAATATGCCTAGGTCAGTGCGGGGAGACCGCTATTTACAATCAATATGGTAATAAGTGGCTGTAGGTTATGTCTTCTGGTTCCTGATCTAGGCAGAGTTATACTTGAGATTTAAACTCTCGGGTTGAAGGTTACGATTGAGCTCGACACGGTTAAGTGAAAGTCAGTTTGATGAATCCTATGTATATTAACTCTTTGTACCCAAATATTGGCAACGACAAACATCTATTATACAAGTAAAATCTATTACAGAAGATAATTCCCCTATGCGGAGAATCAAAATGATATACATCGGGTTGAGATGGTCCGGCTGGTAGCATCGCATACCTCAGCCGGTTTGACCAGCAGGTCGTGATTCCCTGGGTAAATTTCAAAAACCCGGCCCCAGAACGAGAACTCTTATCCCTCGCGGGACGGGGGGGTATTCTATCCATTGCATAATCTTCATTTCGCATCGTCTTCGTTGCTCGCCGAATGTAATCGGATACATCGGGTAGATCTTGTAACGAAGGAGCCTAGCTCAGTGTATATTTTGTCCTCCAGACTTGATTAGATGGCATCAAAGCTTAGCTGAGACCGTGTTCGGCTTTCGTCGATATCCGGATTCGGAAATAGATCCGAAGAACTTTCAGGCCGGTCGGGTACGGTCGGTACTGATGCCGTGTTTGCTAGGAATATCGTGTACCAAGGGTATTGCTTGCTCCATTTGGAGTATCACTAAGTGAAAGGTTCCGATTCCATCGAAGGTGCCGCACGTTCATGTTCTCTGCGTAGCCGATCGACATCATTCCTTTCAAAGGCAAAATTCCAGATTCCCATGGAGATGGACTGATGGTGCGCCGCGTCCGGATGGTCATTCGTTTTGGAGCTCTTACTCCCAATATGCTGCAAGACACTCGGCGTCAATGCCCAGCGGATCTCTCCGTTCTGGTCCGCGTATTCCTCGGTGAGCATGTCGACGTAGCCGACTCCTTTCGATTCGTAGTACGAGATGAGATCCGGGACGCGGGTTTGCGGGAAGACGAAGCCCTGAGAGCAGCAGCCGTATTTGGGCATGTCATGGACGCCGTATGGGGTAGGGAGCATTGTAACTCGGCCGGCGAGGAAGAACAGGATGATGAGAAGCGGGGTGCAGAAAAAGCAGAGGAGGAGGATCGTTTGGTTTGGGAGGTATGGTCGGGAGGGGGCGTAGTGGCGGCGGATGGTCAGTGATGCGAGGAGAACAGCGAGCACGGAGAGAAGAGAGAAGAAGAGGTAGGTTGGCCACTCTTCCGAGTTCCAGCCGAGGAATTTTTCGGTGTAGAAGAGGCGGAGATAGAGCCCTGGGGGTGGGGGGGAAAAAAAATTGCGTTAGTCCTGATAGCAGGGATGGCATGTTGCGGACGTACATTTGGATTGGCCCATTTCCGCGGTTTGTCGCTCTGCATCATCCAGCGCGTGAAGCGTCCGATGGTACCAGCCGTCCAGAGCGACGACATCATCCTCAAGGATAACAGTGTACGGGGCGTCGGCAGCACTGCACGCCTTCAGTAAATAGGTATAGTCGAATAAGCCCTTCTGTCGCGCAAACGATTTCTCCTCCGCCGTTTCCCAACCCTTAATATGGTCGATATCGACCTCCTTCTCGTCGTAGACCAGCACCCTATCTGCCACCTCGTGCAGCCATGGCTCAGAGTAGTCGGGGTGCTGCGCGGGATCCGTATGAGCGATGAAGAGAATAAGGTATATGTCGGCTCTCTCAGACGCGGAAAGACCCGCCAGAACCGTTCCCACCGCGCTCTGGAAGTAACTCACGCCCTCGCGGGCGATCGAGGCGAACCCGACACACAGAGTCGGCGTCGCAGATGCCTTCACCCGGGGCTTCTCTGTCGCGTTGTTCGCCTGCTCGATGAACGCATGGCCTTGGTTTAGTCGGAGGTTAGAATACGAGAGCTCGTACCCTGTATCTTCGTCGAAGAAGGCGGACGTTGGATCATGGCGGGTGTGCAGGCGAGCGTAGTTCACGAGAAGGAGGTAGGGGAGCAGAAAGATGAGAAACGCGCGACATGTGTAGGAGTCGAGAAGAGACGAACATGCCCTGAAGCTGGCCAGTCTTCGCGGGAGGAGCATTATGGCTGCATCTCCTCCAGAAGGGTGGTGAGAAGGGAAGAAGAGACGGCATCGATCCTCCAGGGGATTTTCCTCAGGGTTCCCCGAACGAGATTCTCACCATGGTGACCCACGTTGTAACTGCTAGTAATCGAGGGATAAAACCAACAGCATCGCTGGGGCTGTGTGGTGTGATTGGCGCAGGGCCAAAATTACTAGTCGTGGCCGCCACGCTCGGTTACGATTACGATGAAGCCGCTGGGTGTCCACTTGCAGGCAGAATAATGAACCCATGGCCCACTGCCCCGGTTTAATGATCGTGTCGACTGCGAGTTGATGATGGACGTCATTGAGAGTATTCCCCATTGTCAGAGTGCTGGCAGGTCTTTTGGTGCAGTGTTATTTCTCCAGCGTCCTATACTCGTAATACTAAGTGCCAGTAATACTACCTAGTACGAGTGATGCGTCCTTCATGTCTCAATAATAATGCGAGGAATAGGAGTAGAATGGGCTGCTTGGCATGCGGCCCCATTTATCCGCCCCCAAGAGCCTATTCCCCAGTAATAAACGGCCAACACAACTGCTGCTCCTTGCTTACTGCTTGGCAATCCGCTTTTTAGTCAACGGTTTCAAGAGATCAGTCAGCCCTAGCAGAGGTGGGAACAGGCTAAGCAATTACCAGACACACCTCGGAAAGTATCACAGTGTCGGTTCCACTATTAAGGTAGGTTTCAATAATCGGGAGCCGAGGCTACTTCTACAACTTGTTGGAGAGAAGTTGCAGCAGGATAAGAAGATCAGAGAGGTCGATGTATCAAAAAAATGCCGTTACGTGTTGTTGTCCTTCGTGGATTCTCATCAATGTTGGATCTTGGGAATAGCTCATTATTCATAATTATTAACTACTTGTACACCCGAGTAAGGGAAATGAGAAAAGAAACTGAGAAGAGAGAGAGAGGGGGGGGGGGGGGAGGGAGCTATTGTATAATCTTGTAATTCCCTCCACTCACAATCTCCAATTTCCCCTTGACCACCATCCCCGCCAAAAACTCCCGGAGCTCTTCGTTACTATACGGAAACCCCCCCGGCACCGCAATCTTCAGCATCATGACAATCCGCTGCAATGGCATCACCCCTTGGTTCGTCAGCATCCCCATGATAAACTGCCAGTACAGATTCATCTTCTCCATGGCCGCCGCCTCTGCGGACTCCTTGGCGGCGGCTGCCGCTGCCGCATTGGCCGCCACCGCAGCGTCTATATCCCGCGAAACCCCGTCGGCGTTATCATCTGTATCCAACACGGTGCTGTCTCCGAGTGCGGTGCTGTTGGGGTTGCTGCTGCTAGGATTATTGTTCGGGTTGCTGGTGGTGGGTAAGGTCTCCAACACGCGGAATGTATCCCGTTGGACTTCTGCGAGGATACGGCGGCTGACCCAGAATAGACACGCGCTGCGTACGAGGGTCGCGGACATGTTCAGATCGTTTGCGAGTTGAGTGATGGTTTTTGCAACGGGTTTGCTATCGGAAGAAGAATCCGAGTTGAAAGCGTAGATTACTGTCGCTTGCCAGGTCGTAACTTCGTCCACGAATACGCGGTCCTCGAGATCGAGCTCCACGGTGACTTGGCCCAGGTTGTTGAGCCAGGTAAGTTTGCGCGACTGCTTGAGCGATCCGAAGCCCTCTGCGTACCGTTGTTGCAGGTCTGCGATCTCTCGGGGCACATGGAAATCCTGACCTTGGATCTCGGGCCAGAAGAAATGGGATAGAATCTTCGCATGGAGCTCAGGCATGGCCGGTGTGGCCGCGGAAGCAGGGGCCAACGTCCGTCCACTGGCGTCGGGTGTGGCGGGAAGCTGCGGTGCGGTCCGTTTGCTAATTAGACCCTGGTCGTTGCGCACAACGGCGTCGACTCGTCGGGAGTCGAATATATCGCGTAGCATGACCTCGCAGGCTTGCAGGGCGCTGTCGCCGAACCGGAGCTTCAGCAGCTCCAGGACGGACATCTCCTGGTCGAAATCCGCGCGTTTTTGGAGAAGGCGCTCCGCGAGCATGTTTTGCATCTCCCGTACAAAAGTCTCCTTGGACTCGAACAGGCTAATGAGACTGCCGATGACGTCGGAGCTCTTGGATTTCCGGTAGTCTGGTGCGGCGTCGACCGGATCAGGCATCCAGTTCATGTCGTCCCAGTCTAGTTCACTGCTGTCATTTCGCAGCGAATTTTGGTGGGCTTTGCTCAGTTCAGCAGCCAGCTCAACCAATGTCTCCCCGTTCGACGAGGCCGTATGCCCGTCTACATCTGCAGGGTCCGCTAAGAGGCCACCCACGATAACCCTGACGGTGTCCTCACGGTCTCGAAGATATCGGCGGATGGGTCTAGCGATTCGGTCCAGGAGAACGCCTTTCGGGTCGAGACGGTTGAACGCGCGGATGATTGAGATATAAACCTGGAGGATCTCCACCGTCGAAGCACCGGGATGCAGTAATCGTCGATTGAGAACCGCCCCAAAGGATTGCGTTAAATGATGTCGTGCTGCTGGATGAGTCGTGAAATATCGTAGATCTTCAATTGCTCCACTGCTTGCAGGCCAGTCGACTATTACATCAAAGAGTTCCCCAGTCCGTAGTGCCCCGAGTCGAGCAATTCCAATCTCCTGCCATTTCTCTACATCGCTAAGTTTCACGTCTAGGTACTCCGGCTCTTTGACCCCAGATTCGGGTACATTAATCACGGAGAGAACCTGGACAACTAGCTGAGCGAACACGTTTTCAATCCATTGTCGCAAGTGGAGTGACACGGAAGACGGCCCTTCCCAATGACTCGTGTAGGCAGCCCGGATAAATTCTGTCATCATTGTATCCATCACACCCGCGAAGGCTTCCTGGGCCTTTTCGCCACCCAGGCCGACGAGTTGTAGACTGCTGAGTAGCGACAAGAGTCGTTCGCGGGCGTCATTCACCCGGACATCGTCGACTTCAATCATCAACTGGGCGCGAATCTCCACAGTGGGGGCGTCGCGCCAGTCCTGATAAGAAACAGAAAACTGTCTGTCCATCTCCATATCATTTTCGTCAATGTTAGCCTCCTCGCTCAAACTATCAATTCCCAGAATGATCAAGGCCTCCCTCATAAGCTCCTGAGTGAGCAAAAAAGATGCCTGCGGCCAATGCAAAGCATAGCCTACCATCATATAAAACGATCGCTGTAACTTGGTAAAGGTTTGTCCCTGTTCTCCCGAGTCCAGCAATGGAAGTAGATATTCCACAAGCGGAACAAAGTAAAGCCTTCGAACCAGTTGTAGACAATGCACAATCGTGTGCAATAAGCCTTCTCTCCCAGACCAGTTCAAAACCTGACCATATAAATCATTCCCATTAGAACCCGCTCAAGTTCAGAGGAAAGGGCTGTCAACCCACCTTGCAAAACCCGCTCCGAAAGTTCCTCAAAAAATGCCGTCGAATCTCATACTCATACCAGTCGATAATATTCCGTTGTACCAGCTCCGGACCAGCCGCAGACCCCTTGGAGAAAGGCTTCATCAGATAACTCAACGCATCAAGCACCTGCTTCGACGGCTTCCCGTGCCTATTCCAGGCCTTGAGAAACTCCACCTCACCGATCTCATCAAACCGCGTCAATTGCTCGAAACCTCGGTCGGGCAGCGACAGAAATTCCGTCACAATTCGCCATGACCGCTCCCACACTCTTTTATCTGATACCGATAGTCCGCATTCCTCCTCTGTAACTGTTGAATTCTCCGACACCGAGTTCGTAAACATAGAGCTTCCGATTGCAAGTCCGGTCGATGCGAAGTCTTCAAGGGAGGCGGGGGCAAAGACGGATCCGAAAACGCGACTGCGGCCCACGCAGATCGAGGTGTCTGGTGGCATTTTGAAGGGGTGATTTGCTATCTGTAAGGCATTGCGTGAGGGGGTTCCTCACTCCTGTTTTAGAGAACGATGCAGCGTTCGAACCGCTCAATAATGTTTGATGGTCGTTCGCTCCACCAGAGAACCAGGTTACAGGTCGGATGGACTCGTAATTCTGCCAAGGTGGACTTAAACTAATCACGTGATTGGCTCAACACACCACCTGGACCTTACCAGTACTGTTTTTCTAAGACATGTCAGTAATATTTCATCCCATATACCTATAATAAAATATTAAGTACTTTGCAAGTACTTAACAACTACTTAGAAACTACTTCACAAGTACTTAATATTTTATTTCACTATCTATTTTCCTAAAAACTACTAAAAAATTATCTAATTCTATACTGATATTTATAGCTAATATTTAAAAAGTTTTAAGAATTATTTTAATAGCAATTAAAAATATTTATAGAAAGATAGAGTAATTCAAGAAAAAGTTAAAGATAAATATGAAAATGAAATTCATGGTATGTAATACAGTATTTAAATACTGAGATGGGGGCTGACAATGCCAAGCCCTGTGGGGCCGGCGCGTCAACTTTTTCAAAGTCCACATGACCTGTGTACTCCCAGAGAACAAAAGTAAATAACGTAATTCCCAACCGAACCGAACACCCGATCGAGCCGAACACCTCCATCGAATTTGGCCACAGTTAAAAACTTGAAGGTATTCACAACCACCAAAACACGCATTTTTTACTAAATTTAGCTAAC